>BSAI01000015.1:26493395-26506992 GCA_036245035.1 Adrianichthys oophorus
GCGTTCTCTGTTGTTGGTCAGGAACTCAAATGTGTCAGATATACAGGGAAGTCACGATCAAACCTGTAAAAACGTTGGACCTTGTTGGATTTGCTGAAGAAAAGAGCTGCTGCCTTCAGAATTTTTCAGTCGGCACTTAGCCATGCTCGGATTATGTGTTTGGGAAAAATCCTGTTCTGTGTGGACTCACCGGGTTCAGGTAACAAGTGGACAGCCCACTGGACAGGTGAGCTGATAGAAAAACCAGTGGGGGGTAGGGTTGCATCGGCGGCGCAGAGATCATTTCTGACGGAGATGATCCACTCAGACAATAAAAGCCTCATTAACTTAATGAATTCTGTCACATTAACCTGATTCCCAGGGAAGGCTCAGAGTCCCCAGCACACGGGAAGCCCATGGAGCTGGCCCTCAGAGTCACAAATCTGTGCAGATGTGCAGCAGAGCATGCTTAATTAGTCACAGAGGAGAGACGGTGCCATCAGTCCCCCTGGAGCATAAGCAGTAGGTGAATCAGTGGGACAGCAGATGTCTGTCAGCAGGTCTGTAAAACACCAGTAACGGGAAGATCCGGGTCCACTTTGGTGAGTTCTGACTAGTTTATTCAGAAAACCAGTTTATATTCTGCCTAGAAACCAGTAAAGATAAACAGATGAATATTCTTTTTTTTCTCTGTGAAAACTGAAGTTTATGGATAAGATCAAAGAAAAAGATTGAATAAGCCTGGAACTATCGCTTTACCAAAAATGTTTGGGACTGTAAAGTTGTTCTAAAAACGGAATGAATAAATCAGGAGTTCAGTATTCTCTGCAGTGTTTTTTCTCTCACATTCTTCACCAAAATCACTCCTGAAATGACAAACCGAAGTAATGTAATGAAGTATTCTAAATATAATTAGGCAAAATAAATTAAATCTGATCTATAATATTAATGTGTGGTCTGTGTGATCAAGAGAATTCCAAACATTTTGTAGTAAAACTTGCTGCATTTGTATGTGTGTGTATGTGACTGTGTGCATTTTAGTGAGTGAAAGTGTGCGTGTATTTGCATGTCTGTTTTAGTATGTCGAATTGTGTGTGTGTATTTGTATGTGTACTGTGGACGTTTATATGTATTTCTGTGAACATTTATTGGTGCATGCTTTTGTGTATGTGGGTAAAAATTTGTGAGGATGTCTGTTTTTGTGTGTACATGTGTGCAAATGTGCATACGTGTATGTGCATCTGTCTGTGTATGTATGAGTTCATCTGAGTGTGTGTGTGTTTTGTGCATGTGTGAGTGTGTGGTTGCCTGTGTTTATTGGCGTGTGTGTTTTGTCATTGTATGTTTGTGTGTCTGTTTTTTTGAGTGTGGGTGGATTTGTGCGAGTGCTGATGTGACTTCACAAACTGGCATCCATCAAATGATCTCCTGAACTGGACAGCCATGACATCACAGTCCAGCTGTCACCATGTTGGCTGGAGTCCTTACAGAGGTTGTGTTGGAATTCCCTACTCCCTGGTTAGTGCACTCTGTCGGGCGTTTGCCATTTTTTAAGGTGTCCAAATCTAGAATTCCAAAATCCAGTGCCCTGGAAATTTCTCAGAAGTCTCAGTAAAAAACTGGTGTGCATCGTGCACGCTGGTTTAGCAAATATAGTCCACAAAGTAGGTTTTCATTTGGAAAAAGGAAAAAAAAAAAAAGTCAATTTGTTTTCTATAAATCAACTAAGTTTTATCTTCAGAACACAGTGGATTCTTAAAATGTTTAATTTAAATTGGGTTGTTACTCCAGGAAATCAGACGCCATATTTAAAAAAAAAAATAAAAAAATTGTAAGCATGTGTTCAAAGTGCATTAAGATCCAGGGCACTGGATAGTTCCACACTTAAAGTCTTTTAGGGGTCAGAAAACTCAGGGGTGTCCAAATCCAGGCCTTGAGGGCCAGGGTCCTACATGTTTTCCAGCCAACCTGCCACTGAAGCTCCTTATTGGCTAAACAGACCTGATCCAGATAACCAACAGAGGATACGGCAGGGTTTGTGGAAAACCAGCAGGAGTCCGGCCCTCGAGGCCTGGATTTGGACACCCCTGGAAGGGAGTGAATTCAAACAGCCATCTAATTCAATGCAAGTATGATAGAACATATCATTAACTCCGGTTTAGCTAATGGATCTAAGCAAATGGAGGATGCAACTATTTCTTAAAAAAATGCACTGAGATTCACTGAGTCTGCTTCTCTGGTCAGTGGAGTGGGAGACTGAGCTCATACTCGGCAGCAAACCCTTCGTCACCCTTCAGGGGGCTGTAGTAATAGTCAAACTTCCTGCTCCACAACAGACACATCTTCCACATCTGCACACTCTAACATCAGTTTCATCTTTTCAAAGTTCTGTTTGAAGCTGGTTTGATAACTGCTAATCATGTTGATCTATCCTGTCTGACAGAAACCTGCCCACAGAAAGATGATCTCCATAATCATCTGGTTATGAAGCATCTCCTTCCAGTTATTTCAATCTTAACAATCCCAGAAAGTGTGTCAGAGGAGTGTTGCTGCTGTTTATCTCTCAGATCTCCTCATCATTCACAGAGCAGCTTTAAGTCATTTGAGTGACTGACATTCAGTATTGTTGTGTTTCATCCTTTTGGATCTTCAGAGTTTCTGTCAATTCTCTGATTTTTATCAGGTTTTGTGACAAACAGATGAAATCATTGAACTGGGTAAATGTAATATTCATGTAGATGATGACGACAGCATGAATAATACAATTACTGTCACTTTGTACTTAATAGGAGTTTCTCAAGTGTACAGACTTGTTCATTCACTTCAGCATGTTCAGCATGTAACTGATGGCAGATAAACTGAATGCTTGTTTCCTCATAACCTTGTCTTGTCTGATCATCTTTAAACCTTTGAATTTACTTTGATTAACCTGCACAGCACCTGAGAGGTGGACTGAATCTACTCCATTAATGTCAGTAAATTCTGTGACTGAATTTAAAGCTGTTGTTCTAAAACCTGACCAACTTTCAGTATGATAGTGAACTTCTTGATTTTTACTTCTGCCCAGTTTAACGATGATGTTGATATTTTTACATCAGTGTGTTCAACTTTAAATATTGTCACTCCTCTTATTAGATACAGTGTCATACAAAAGTATTCACCCCCTTGAACGTCTCCACATTTCTCACATTATGACCACAAATATATTTTATTGGAATTTTATGTGAAAGACCAACAAAAAGTGACACACACTTGTGAAGTGGAAAGAAAATTATACAAGAGTTCAATTTTTTTTACAATTAAAAACAGAAAAGTGCAGTGTGCAAAAGTATTCAGCCCCCTTTTCTCTGAGGTCATCCAATTGTCTTCAGAAGTTGTTTGATAATTGGTGACTGATCAAATGTTGACTTCATAGAGTCCACCTGTGTGTCATTTCATCTCAGTAAACAAATCCAGCTGTTTAGTGACAGTTTCTGTGGTTTGTCAAGAGAATATTGGGGAGAAAACAGCATCATGAAGTGTAAGGAACACACCAGAAAGGTCAAGGAGAAAGTTGAGGAGACATTGAAAGCAGGGTTAGACTAGAAAAAGATTTCCCAAACTTTGAACATCCCATGAACCACTGTTCAGTTGAATCATTCACAAATGGAAAGAGAATTACACAACTATAAACCTACCTAGACATGGTCGTCCACCTAAACTAACAGACCGAACAAGGAGAAAACTGCTGTTCACAAACGCTCTCCATCTAATCTGACTCAGATTGAAGTGTTTTGAAGGAAGAATGGACAAAGATTTCAGTCTCTAGATGTGTAAAGCTGGTAGAGACAAACCCCAAAAGACCTGCAGCTGGAATTACAGCAAAAGGGGGTTCCACAAAGTATTGACTCAGGGGGGCTGAATACTTTTGCACACTGCACTTTTCAGTGTTTTATTTGTAAAAAAAAAAGTTGAATTCTTGTATAATTTTCTTTCCACTTTGTGTTAGTCTTTCACATAAAATTCCAATCAAATATATTTATGTTTGTGGTCATAATGTGAGAAAATGTGGAGAAGTTCAGGGGGGGTGAATACTTTTCCAAGACACTGTAAGCCATGCAACAAGAGATGGGCTCTTTCTTTCAACTCTAAATAGAAAACAAACTAAAAAAAAGAACTCAAGAAAACTTTGATTCACATTGTTAAAACACCTTTACATTATCAGGAAATACAGTGTGCTGATTTATAAGAAAGTCCTAGAACATCCTTTAACTTCTTGCCGTTCTTCATGAACTGAATCAAACTAGAACAAGCAGGTTTCTGTTTAGTTCCGTATCCACTCTGACTGAGTCTCAGTTCTGTTGATCCATTTATTCCTGTGGATTTCAAAAGTGAAGACTTCATGATTTTCTTCGCAACAAAAATCTGTTTTATCTGAGATCAAATTTAGGAGAATTTCTAAAATAAAATAAAAAATCCAGGAGTGAAAGTTTTTCAGGATCTGCAGCTTCACTGATCACTGAACCAGAAGTGATGAAAGTCTCCTGTCCTCTTGAGTTTTCTAAACTAACATCAATACTGTCTTCATGTCAACCTTTTTAACTTCTCTTGAATGTGTTTCCAACTGGACTGTTTAAGAAGTATTCTATATTTCTGTATTAAATGAGATTACTATGTTCTTAATAACAGACTGTTCCTCTGGATGTCAAAGGATTGAGCCTTAAAAAGTTGACCTTTGATCCACTAGTTTTAGCAAACTACAGGTCTGTATCAAACATCCCCCTTCTTTCTAAAGTTCTGGAGAGAACCGTTATGAATCAACTCTAAGCATTTGCACAGAAATGATCTTTGGGGAGTTGTCAGGATTTAGAGCTCATCATAGCACTGAAACTGCTGACGGATCTCCTCATGGCTGCAGACACTGGACTCGTGTCTGTTCTTGTTTTTTGGGGCTCGGTACCAACACTGTTTCAGTTCTTTGGAGATGGGTGATGTTGAGAATTGTGCACTGCATGATTTCCTCATTGCCTGATGTTTCCTCAGGTATCAACATTAAAATGAGAGCTTGGTGGTAAACATCAGCACATGATGACATCATCAAGTTCCGGGTTTTCTTCTGTGTCCTTTCATCAATTGAAGTGTCTGCATGTTTTCTACGACGGCCGCCGATGTGCTCCGTGGCTCTACCTCCTACTTTGGATTTGGATTGGTGAACAGGTGGATCAGGTGCACACCTCCCACCAGCACTTCCACCCCCATTCAATAAAGATCCCAGGAGACATCACTCTAGGGGGGCTGTTCCCTATTCACTCCCGCGGCCCACACGGTGTGAACTGTGGTGAGCTGAAGAAGGAGAAAGGGATCCATCGCATGGAGGCCATGCTGTATGCTTTGGACCAGATCAACAGCGACCCTGAACTGCTGCCCAATATCACTCTGGGAGCCCGGGTTCTGGACACCTGCTCCAGAGACACCTATGCTCTGGAGCAGTCTCTCACCTTTGTCCAGGCACTGATCCAGAAAGACACGTCTGACATCCGATGCACCAACGGTGAGCCTCCCATCATCCGCAAACCTGAGAGGGTGGTGGCAGTGATCGGGGCGTCAGCCAGCTCTGTGTCAATCATGGTGGCCAACATCCTGCGTCTGTTTGAGGTGAAGAGACAAGCCCAAAACTATTTTGAAAAGTGTATTACTGTTTAAAATGTTCTGAAGTTTGGGCTGCCTGAGGTTGTTGTAAATGTCCCTTCTGAATAAAAATAATCGTAGTGAGCAGAAAGACCGGTAGCACGAACAGGAGGCAATATGAGGTAAAGAGAGCGTTGTTGCAGACAGATGACACAGCTGACATGAGCAGTGTTTAGCCTTCTGACTTGAATTCTTCCTATAACCTGAGTAGACCTAACACAACGGTGAAGGATCACCTTCATCATAGTGCATGTCGTAGTGAGCTCTGCTGATGTAGCACAGAGTCCTGCTTTAATCTGCAGGCAGACTCACCGTTAGGCATTAATGTGATTGTTAGTTTATTATAGGACTGACACATTTTAGCAAGGCTGTTACACAACCCTAATCCTCTGTGTGTGCGCTTCTGTCTTTAACTGTGCACCTGTGAGCGTGTCTTAGTTTCTTTGTGTCTTTTTGTGTGCATATCTCTGTGTTTGTACACGTGTGTGTTTTTCTGCCTGTGTGTATTTGCATGTATGTGTTCCCAAAACTGACTCAGGAATTTGTCTCACAAAAGGCATCATAAGCCTTTATGATTGCCTATAATTTGTCATAATGGTCTTAATAATGGTATGCACAGCGGTGTAGTGGTTAGTGCTCTTAGCTCACAGTAAGAAAACCCTGGTTCAAATCCCCACCAGTTCCTGTCTGTGGAGTTTGCACGTTCTCATTGTGCATGTGTGGGTTTGCTCTGGGAACTCTGGCTTCCTTCCATAGGTTGATTGATTATTCCAAAATGTTTTCTTGTGTGTGTGGTGGTGGTGGTGGGGGTGGGGGGGGTAGTAATTGTTGTCTCTTTATTGCCCCGACATGGACTGGTGAACTCTGTGCGTGTACCCCACCTTCACCCAGCAGTGGCTGGGTAGACCCCAGCAACCCCATGACCCCAAAAATGGGAACGTAGCAGGTTTGAAAGGTTTAGTTTTTTCAGGTTAGAGCTCTTCTGGGTAACTGGTCAGGTTTTCTTAGAAAAACTTCCACTACATCCAACCAGGAGCTGCAATACAACATGAAAACAATAGTATGATATAATTTATGCAACATCTGTCCAATTATGGTTTTGTAAAACATAACTTTTCATCTACAAACCAAAAACCTTTTTGAAATCAGGGAAAGATATTTGAAACCATTTTAAACGCAACCTCGTTGGAGCTGTTTCATAACAACATAGAAGATGAAGTCATTGAAAATAAACCCAAAACTGTAATTAAAACTTCTACATGGACCGAAAACAGATTAGATAGGAAGGCAATTCTGTTTAAACATAGGTATTTAGAACAAAACATCTCAAATAAAATACACTGATCTGCTATTCGTTGTGGCTCCAGCAGTGTTCTGCTTTTGTTTTCATTGGCTCCTGACCCAGCGCTCTGCATTTATCCAGAGTTGGGATGTGCACATGGAAACATCAGAAAGGGCGGCTGCATGGTTAAACAACATATCAATAAAACATATATACATTTTTAGCATTTAGTTTCTTTGCTGTTTTGCCAAAAAAAAGCTCAAGTTTCCAAAATAGAGTTTAATAAAATGTGATTTCTGTTGGATCAAATGGTGAAGGATTCATACTTAAAGGAAGTGGCTTTAGGTCTTTTTGATTGACCAAGTTTGCCCAAAGGAGCTTAGGCTGCATCCCATGCCAATGCCCCCCTATGCGGGGGAGGGGGCCGCTGTTTAACACACACACACACACACACACACACACCCCCTCTGACCCCTCATTTGAAGGTGCCATTGTGGAGTACTGATAGTTTCATGTTATTGATCATGTCCCTCAGATCCCTCAGGTAAGCTATGCATCCACGGCTCCAGAGCTTAGTGACAACAACCGTTACGACTTCTTCTCCCGCGTCGTGCCTCCAGACTCGTACCAGGCCCAGGCCATGCTTGACATCGTGAAAGCTTTGGGCTGGAACTATGTGTCCACACTAGCCTCTGAAGGAAACTACGGAGAGAGCGGGGTTGAAGCCTTCATGCAGATCTCCAGGGAAGCTGGTACATCAACCCATGTGACATAGTCTGACTTATGAGCCCTCAGTAACTAAACGTCTGTTAGTAGCTCCTAGCTAGACTAACTGCTAAGAGAATACGACTGTCCCTTTTCCCAGATGGTTGTCTGTCAGTGACCTGTGGTTCTTGGTGTTAGGTGGTGTATGCATTGCCCAGTCAGTGAAGATTCCCCGTGAGCCGACAGCTGGAGAGTTTGACAAGATTATTAAACGTCTGATGGAAACCAGTAATGCCAGAGGAGTTATTATCTTTGCCAATGAAGATGACATCAGGTAAATGAAGAAAGGTTTCACTGAAAAAAGCTCCTCGACCTTCCCATGTTAAACCTCCATCCCTTTCTATGTGGCAGACGTGTTCTTGAGGCGGCAAAGCGTGCTAACCTGACGGGACACTTCTTGTTTGTGGGGTCAGACAGTTGGGGTGCAAAGAGTTCTCCAATCACAGAGCTGGAAGATGTGGCAGAAGGCGCTGTGACTATTCTGCCAAAGCGTGCTTCCATTGATGGTATGACCAGACAAACTGCAAAAACCCAAAGTGCTCTGTGCAACAGTGCCAATTTGTTGTGCATCAAGGTTTTCTTGTTGTGCTCAGGGTTTGATCAGTACTTCACATCTCGCTGTCTGGAGAACAACCGCAGGAATATCTGGTTTGCTGAGTTTTGGGAAGATGACTTTCGGTGCAAACTGACCCGACCTGGAGTTAAGATGGACCCTGAAAAGAAGAAATGTACAGGTAAACACACACCTCTGGATTACCAAAACCTAGACCCCCAGCTTTGGTAACACTTTAGGTATCCGTTAAGGTGACGAGAGGATCGGTCAGGACTCGTCATACGAGCAGGAAGGAAAGGTCCAGTTCGTGATTGACGCTGTGTACGCCGTTGCTCACGCCCTGCACAGCATGCACCAGGACCTGTGTCCCGGCAGCCACGGCGTCTGCAGCAATATGGATCCCGTGGAAGGGCGCCTACTGCTCGACTACATCAGAGCGGTCAACTTTAACGGTAAGAAAAGACAAACTTGTACAGGTGTGCCGGTTTTTCAACACAGACAGGCTGTATCCACCCATAACCACAGTTTGTGACTAAGGCTTAGCAAGTAAGGAGCAGAATAAATTAAAAGAATAACTTATTTTATGTCAAAGTGAAGCAGATTTCTACAAACTAGTCATAGAACTAGTTATATAAGATAAACTCCAAAACGGATGAGTTAATGATTGCTAACATTAAACACCCACTCCAAATAAAATTGTGCTTTTGGTGTCTTTAATGTGTTCTTGTAGCATTTTTCTCATGATGGAGGACATATGTAAAATAATTTAAGATTAAAACAGCATTTTTGAGTATTTCTTTACTCAAAACATACTGGATCAGATAAAAACCTGCAGTTTGAAAAAGCTTGCGTTTGTGACGCAGCAACTAATATGGGAAGAAGGCCAAAGTCACTCTTCTCCACTCCAATTCAGATGAATCTACCTGCACTCAAATAGATCCATTAACGTCTTCATTTTCATCGTTGGAGCTGTCATCTGGCTCAAAACCGTACGGCTGGATAGCTCTGATATTGCTCGCCGTTTTTTTGTTACGTTAATGTTAGCTTGGGCTTGTGAGGTGCTGTAAGCTGTGGGTGGGGAGTGTAAACAAAAGGATGATGGGGTATCAATGCCAATAGTCCCACCCACAACCCAAGAGGCAAATTTCTAACAAGCTCCTGCTGCTCTGCAGAAACTATTTCCAAGAAAACGATGCAGGCTTATGATTTGGGGGAAAATGCATAAGTATAATAAAAAGACTTTTGGGAACGATTTTACAATAGATAAAAATAAAGATGGAGTTGGACACCTTCTGGTGTTTCCAGGTAACTTCTAACTTTGTTTTAGTTTTTTTTTTTAAAAAAGGAAACCACAGCAAACAAACATTTGATCAATAAGCAGTTATTCTTGTCTTATTGAGTATGAAGTTTACTGATTCAGGAATGCAATTGTCCTCTGAAAATAGTCGACTACTAAAGAGAGCCAATGGCCCTAGCCACACCCACAAGCTCCACCACACTCAAGTCCAAATCACAGAGCTGACCCCCTTCAGTCAGTTGCTTTTATTGGAGTTGCACTAGCCAATAGGAGAGAACTTTACAGTTCCACTTAATTGTGCCAGAAAGCAAAACTCCTGAAGAGCAAACAAAAATGTATCAGTGTGAACACGGCTGCAGAAGTTCCAGGAAACATGAAAGCAGTGAACTGAGAGCAGGAAAATGTTTTGTCAAGCAACCAACGTGTGATGCTGTGACACAAATACTTTGTAAGATTTGCTTTTTGAAAAACAGTTTTTAGGTTAGGCTCCGGCAACGCCGTGACCCCGAAAGGGATAAAGCGGATTGGAAAATGAATGAATGAATGAATGAATATCAAGCTATTTGGGCCAATCTTTTGTGGAGTTGAATGTTGGGTACATGCAGATGTTTTCTGTTGAAATTTCCATTCCTAATTGTTCGCTGAGGTGCGTGTCCATCCTCGGGCTGATGAGGCTCTCTGCTTGGACAGTGAAGGAGGACTTCCAGGAGCTTCAGAGGTGTCACTTCTCCGTTTTTGACTTTCCCCAAGACAGCTGTATGATGGACAACAATTCTGCTAACTCCATCATCATTCAGTCGCCTTCTTTCTATCTTTTGTTCATCTGTGAGAGAGTGTTTGGGTGGGGAAAGACACTCTAAGCATCAGTTTTTCATCAATTTGTTTGAGCAAAGTCTCTGTCCCCCTTTTGGCTATCAAACACAGTCCATGCAGTCCCCTGATTACTTTCAGTCAATTAATTCATTACAGCCTATTTCAAAGTTTAAACAAAGATTTGCTCTGTTGGAAAAAAATAAGAAACGTCAGAAAAATTGGGATGATGGAGAGATGTGTCTGCCCTCTTTGGATGAAAAGGAGCTCTCAGGTGACTCTAGACCCCTCTAACATGTGGAAAAACGGGAAAGAAAAGATCCTGAAATTTCTGCTGCATGCATTCTCTGACAGGTGTGCACCAGCTCCTCATTCTTCAAAGATCACAGCTCACATTGATTTAAAAGAACAAAACCAAATACAAGGGAAGCAGAAAAGCAGTGTTCCAAAGCATTGAGCTGCACCCTCCATGTCTGTCTCTCCTGCGTCACGTGACCTGGGTTGAAAAGCTGAGATTTAACCACACGTGTTTGTGTGTTACAGGAAGTGCAGGTACGAGTGTTTTGTTCAATGAAAATGGAGACGCTCCAGGGCGATACGACATATTTCAGTTTCAAATGACCAATCACAGCCACCCTGGTTACCACGTGATTGGGCAGTGGACCAACAACTTGAGGCTTAATGTGAGAGCTGGATGCTGATGCACAATGACAGCTGCTGAGATCTGGTCTAATGACAGAGTTTGTGGCTGTTTCTCTGTCCGTCTGCAGCTAGAGGAGATGCAGTGGTCCAGAGGAGACAGATCAGTCCCAGAGTCCATCTGCAGCTTCCCCTGTAAGCCAGGAGAAAGAAAGAAGATGGTGAAGGGGGTCGCCTGCTGCTGGCACTGCGAGGTATGAACTACAGATCTAGTTTGCAAACACAACAACGTTTTCTTTTTACTTCAACGATTAGGTTATGTCGTGGCTTTAAGTCTGCTTGTTCAATATCAGAATCAGATACAGAATAGCTTTATTCTTATTGTACAGGTACAACGACATTTTGCACCAACTCCCTTGTGCTAAAAGACTCCAAGAACAAGATATGGAAAAAGTAAAAATCAACTGTTCATTTCTGTCTGAATTTAGGGCTGAGACAGCTCTGGGGTAGAAGATGTATTTTAATAATAATAATAATAATAATGTTTTGGATTTTTCTGTGCTTTTCCAGAGGCTCAAAGCTCCTTATAGTGTGTATCTGTTATTCCGTCATGCTTGTTGATGGTAAGCTGCTGATGCAGCCACAGCTGCCCTGGGACAGGCTGACAGAGGCGTGGCTGCCAGTACGCATCTATGGCTCCTCTGACCATCACTGGGGCATTTATGCACATTCTCCAGTGCAGCCACACTGAAGGCAGGGAGGGTGAAGTGTCCTGCCCAGGGACACAACAGTTGACTGGGTGGACCGGGGTTCGAACCACTGACCCTTAGATCATTGGCTGACCTGCTCAACCACCTGAGCGACTGCTGCTTTTAACCTGTTTGTTTTTGTTCATCATGACCTGTATCGACTCCCAGAGGGCAACAGCTTGAAGAGGTGATGTCTGCGGTGGAAACTGTCTCTGGTGATGCTTTGGGCTTTGCTGAGCCGTTGGGAGCGGTACACGTCAAGCAGAGAGCAGCAGACGATCGTCTCTGCTGTCCTCACAACCCTCTGCAAAATCTCTTTTTCTGCTTCAGTGCAGTCAGAGTACTACACTACACAGTGATGGCGTCGGTCAGCAAACTCGATGCTGGAGCGGGAAAAGGTCACCAGCACCTGGCTGTTCAGGTCTTATCAGTACCCTCAGAAAGTGGACCCGCTGCTGAGCCTTTGTAGTGGTAGAGGTCTGCTGTGATCTGGACTCAGAGGAATTTGAAAGAATTCACTTTCTCCATTCGCTTGCTGTTGATAAACAAGGGTGGAGGGTTTTTCCGGAAGTCCAGGATGAGCTCCTTTGTCTTGGTCGTGTTATGTGCCATGTTGTTGGTTGAGGACTATTTTTCCAGATGCAGGCTTCATTCCACTAGGCAGTCTTGTCCTCTCCCACTGTCCATCCCACCACTGCTGTGGCATCTACAAACATGTTCTGTTGTGAGCCTAGAGTCCGATGTGTAGAGTGACTAGAGGAGTGGACTCAGAATGCAGTCCTGGGCCGATCTGGTGCTAAGAGAGTGGAGGAGAAGAGGGACCCAAGAAGATTCCCAGGTCGGATAACTTGGCCATCAAGATGTCCAGGATGATGGTGTTGAAAGTGGAGCTGTAGTGATAAAAAGTAGTCTCACATAGTTGTTTCGGTGCTCCAGGTGGCTGAGTGCTGAGTAGAGTGTGATGGTTATCGCGTCCTCTATGGCTATGAATTCATTTGTTAATGGATTCAGGACTTTTTCATATTTTCTCCAAATAAGTGACTGCTCATCGCTCAGTATCATAAGTAAAACTGTGGAGATCATTTCTTTTGTAAAGAGTACTGTATTTTCCACACCATAAGGCGCACCTTATTATAAGGCGCAAAAAAAGGTAATGGAAGCTAAACAGTGAGATTAGATTAGCTTTATTTGACTATTTAACAATCCACTGACAAAATTTTTAGTCAATTTTCTCCCACAAAACATCTCCGGTGTTTGAATTAAACAGCTGTGTAATCCAACATGCTGGCTTTCCTCTCATCGTTGTCAGAGTCGGTCACATTGCCAGGCAGTTGTTCAGCAATGATGCCGCCAGCTTTAGTGAACGCTCAGACAATAGTTACAACAGAGACCTTAGCCCGGGCGTCCACAATCCATTCACATATGGAGGTGGAACTTGCACGGCACAGTCTCCCATTCTTAGTAGAAGAGTGTGGCCGTCTGTCATCCATCGCACCCTCTAACAAAGACCCGCGTTCTATTTCGCTTTTTCTCCGGTGGCCCTGGGTCCTCTCTTTTAAGGCCTGAAGGGGACCTTGCAGAGTGTGATCGAACTCTAATTCAGCAGGGCTCAATCCGAGAGACAGCAGGCACTAAAAACAGCTTCGACCTACTTCCAGTGGCACACCTGACTCAAGTCTCGTTGGTCGCGACCAAATCTCGTAGGTCGTGGCTCGTTTTATAGCAACGACATTTGGTCGTGACCAAACGAGATTTGGTTGCAACCTACAAGACTTGAGCCGCAACCACCGAGTATGGTCATGACCAACAAGATTTGAGCCGCAACCAACGAGTATCGTCATGACCAACGAGATTTG
>BSAI01000015.1:26507186-26533028 GCA_036245035.1 Adrianichthys oophorus
AGAATCGTCATGAAAAACGAGATTTGAGCCGCGACCAACGAGTATGGTCGTGACCAACGAGATTACGATGAGTATGGTCGTGACCAACGAGATTTGAGCCGCAACCAACGAGTATGGTCATGATCAACGAGATTTGAGCCGCAACCAACAAGATTTGAGTCAGGTTAGCCACCAGAAGTTGGTCGAAGCTACTTTTAGCGCCTGCTCCTGCTGCTTAATCCGAGTGACGCTTGGTGTGGAAAATGAATCTGATTTAACTGCGCTGCACGAGCGTCACTCAGTGTGGGGGACGGACTTCCCGGTGTAGGTACCAGATCTACTCGGCCTGTCGGAACGGCTCGGGGTCCTGTGACTAATAATGACATCACACTATTTAATTGCCTGTTAAGTTGGCACGATGACGTGTAAGATAGTGATTGGCCCAGACGAATCGATAACGATAATTAGGATAGTCGTAACTTGCAGTGATTTGTGAGAAACATGGATGACTTGTCCATTGAAATTTCCCACTACATTGCACAAGGGACTTATCATAGCCTCACCCTCACTTCAAAGAATAATTAGTTTTTTAATGCTTTTAACATGTCTTAAAGGGGAAATATACACTTTGCAATCATAACTGTTAAATCTGATGAGTTTCTGTAATTCCATAGTGTGGAATTTGATGAATGCTTAGGACTGTAGGCCACTGCTTTTGATTATTGTTATCATATGGGTCTCCCTTTAATTCATTAACAGAACAGATACGTTCTGTTAATGAATTAAAGTACAGTTTACATTTAGTGTAACAAATAATAATGTCAGACACAACAAACAATTATGTCAGACACACCTTAAAATTAAAAATGTCATTATTAGTTATGAGTAAAAACAACTTTATGTTACAAAATGAAACGTAAAATGAAAACAACAATATAATGAGCCCAAGAAGATCTCAATGCTACATAGTTTGTCCAAGTGGTGTCACCGTAGGGTGACGTCATCATTAGTCGAAGGACCCTGAGCCGTTCCGACAGCCCGAGTAGATCTGGTACCTACACCGGAGCGTTCGAAACCAAACGCATGCTCCATGGTAGTTGTCACCTGCTTGGGGAAAACTGTCAGATTCATCACATGATGATTCTTAAAGGCACATGAAATACTGGAACCTCTGCAGTCAGGGTTCAGGTCTGGACACAGCACAGAGACTGCTCTTTTAAAAAATCAACAGATGCAGGTGAACAGGTTGTTCTTTTATTACTTGATCTATCAGCAGCTTTTGACACAGTTGATCATGAGATCCTGATTGGTCGGCTGGAACAATGGGTGGGGCTTTATGTTCCTATATGCAAAGGACCTGACCACACGATTAAAAGAGTAATTGATTGCCTTGCTGAAGTGAGGTTGTGGATGTCAGCTTACTTTCTTGACCTAAATGAAAGTAAATCTGAGGTAATTGTGTTTACCCCTAGTGGTCGAAAGGATCATGATATTGATCTTCTCTCTCTTGCCCCTTTTGAACAGTCTGTGGTCACTAACTTGGGGGTGAAACTCGATGCTGCTTTGAAACTGGACCTCCAAATAAATGCTGTGACCAGGTTCTGCTTTTTTCAAATGCAACGTCTGGCTAAGATTAAGTCTTTTATTTCAAAAAAGAACCTGGAAATTGTCACCAATGCCTTTGTGCTGTCCAGACTAAATGATTGTAGTTCTTTGTGTGCGGGGTTACCCAAGGCTTCAATAGCCAGACTGCATCTGGTCCAAAATGCAGCAGCCAGATTTATTTGCGGGGCAAAAAAGTTTGACCACATAACACCAATCTTGGCCTCTTTTAACTGGCTTCCAGTGCAGTACCTGATTTTTATTAAAATTCTTGTTTTTACTTTTAAGGCCCTGGAAGGTACTGCACCTTCTTACCTCTCCAGCCTGCTTGTAAAATATTCCCCCCCACAGCCCTTACGCTCTGCGGACCAGTGTGTGTTACTGGTTCCCAGAACTAAACATAAATTTCGGGGGGACCGTGCTTTTGCTGTGCTGGCCCCTAAACTTTTGAATCAGTTGCCACCAGCGATTAGAGAGGTCAAGCACTTGGAGAGTTTTAAGAAACAGTTATTCCGGCACTACAGCGTTTTAGCATCAACCTAGCCCTGTTATTATCCTGGTTTTAGTTTTACATTGTTTTACATGTTTTTTTTTTCTTTTTAATGCTTTTATTCTCTTTGTTTTATTATTGCACAATGTTAAATCTTTGTTTTCCCTGTGTACAGCACTTTGGGCTTCCTTGGCTGTTGGTGGAAGGTGCTCAATAAATAGATAAATGAAATGAAAATGAAAATGAAATGAAAATGAAAATGAAATGATGTAGTGACTTGATCACCTCCTGAACGAGCAGACAGTGTTTTTGAGACTGCTCGTGTGTGATGGTTCAGGCCGGTCCAGCTTATGCTCTGATATGCTGTGTCAATCTTTATGTTTCGGTTGCACTAAGGTGGGTCTGCAGTAACTTGGGATGTGGTATAGCTTTACCCCTGGCCACATTGTTTCCCAGGACCACAGCTTGCCAGAATCCGTTTGTGACCCACATGTGTCCCTCAAAATGCCCACAGCGCACTCATCTGTGCGCTCGCCACCACAATGTCAGTGAGAAATGGTCCAACAGTCAATCAAGTGGAGCGCTTCCCAAAGTCACACAAAAACATTTTTACAGATTTTTTCAAAAGGTGCTCCACATTATTAGGCGCACGGCTGATTTTTTTAAGGAAGTTTAGATTTTTAGTGCGCCTTATAGTGCGGAACATATGGTAAACAAAATTGGACCACACACAGAGCCTTGTGGGACACCATGACCAAGTCTGCCGGATGAGGAAGACTCATTGTTTACTAGGACCAACTGAAATCTATCATCTAAATACAATTTAAAGGAGCCTAAAGCAGTTCTCATAATGCCAGTGTCGTGTTTGTATCTCTCATCTGCAGCTCTGTGATGGATATCTGTACCAGCTGGATGAGTTTACCTGTGAGAGCTGCCCACTAGACAAACGACCTGCACCCAACAGAACCGCCTGCCGTCCAACCCCAATCATCAAACTGGAGTGGAATTCCCTCTGGGCCTTAGTTCCCGCCTCCCTCGCTATGCTTGGTATCCTAGCAACTAGTGCTGTGGTGATAACCTTTATCCGCTTCAATGACACGCCCATCGTCAGGGCGTCAGGCAGAGAGCTCAGCTATGTTCTACTGACCGGTGAGTTTGGCAGCAGCCTGACATTACTGTAGAGTCTGACATCACATGTATGTCATTTCTACAGGCATCTTCCTCATCTACCTGATCACCTTCCTGATGATTGCCGAGCCCGGTGTGGTGGTGTGTGCTTTTCGGCGCCTATTGCTGGGTCTTGGCATGGCCATCACCTACTCTTCTATGTTAACCAAAACCAACCGCATCTACCGCATCTTTGAGCAAGGCAAGAAGTCGGTAACCCCTCCCAAATTTATTAGTCCCACCTCCCAGCTTCTCATCACCTTCATCCTGATCTCTGTTCAGGTGAGTGTTCAGATGTCACATGATACCCCTCCCTCACACAAATGCATTCACAACACACACAAAATACACTGCAACATAAACAAACACACACACACAACTACTGCTGCATCAGTTTCTTCAATCCAGGTCTCTGTGTATTTGTCAGGTCTTTGGCGTGTTTGTATGGTTTGCTGTCATTCCTCCTCACACCATCATTGACTATGAAGAACTCCGCCCCCCAAACCCAGACCTGGCCCGCGGTATCCTGAAGTGTGACATGTCAGATATGTCAATCATCTGTTGTCTGAGCTACAGCATCGTTCTCATGGTAACGTGGTGGCCTTGACCTCATGAACCTGTCACGGCATGCTTTTGGGAGGGTGGGGTTTTTTACACTGCTACATGGCATGTACCACTTTTTGGGTACATGAAAGCATCGGAACCAACAAGACATAAAATGTTGCGATGATGATCCTTCATTATCTTTACCACAGGTGACTTGTACCGTGTATGCAGTGAAGAGCCGCGGCGTTCCAGAGACCTTCAATGAAGCAAAGCCAATCGGCTTTACGATGTACACAACCTGCATTGTCTGGCTAGCCTTTGTGCCCATTTTCTTTGGTACGGCCCAATCCACTGAAAAGGTAAGAACTGACTCAGGACCTGACAGAGTCAAATGATGGGACACTCAAACCACTGCAGCACTCAGTCTGAAACTCATCAGCCTGCATCTGTGCTAATGATGAACAAAAACGCCCTCAAATGAGGGGTCAAAGATCAGCTACATGTGGGGGTTAAGTCTCCTGATGTCAGCAGCTTCAGTTCATAGCAGTCACAGGAAGGAGGGAGGAAGAGTGAAGGAAAGACGGAAGAAAGAAGGGGACTGCAAACAAAAGAAATGTTCAAGAAAACATGAAATGTACATTAAAAAAAGGTCAAATAAAAAGAGACAAATAATGTCAGCTTTACTCACCACGACCTGTTCCACATCAGCTCTGAAATCCAGATGTTCTAAGCTTGTAACGCTGGATATGAGATCCAGTTGTGTCTCAGTTGTGTTTGTTTCTGAGTTTCCAAAGTATTTACATGAGCAGAAACAGTGTCCTCTTTTTGTCTCCTTTAGTTGTGTCAGTGTCTCCTCCAGCAGTCATGTTGCATATTCATCAAAGGCAAACGTTTAAAATGGTTTGGAAGTTTAATTTTCTCATTTAAAGAATGTAACTGATAAATAATCTGTGTTTCAATGCACACCAAACTTTCCAAATGTTTGGCAGGTGTGTTCTCTCATTTCCCATCATCCCTTTGTTTAACTCCCTCCCTCTGGCTTACAGCCCCTCACAACCCCAATCTAACATTACAGTGGAACAAAAATAGTGATCAATATCAGAGCTATCCAGTTGTACAGTTTTGATCCAGATTCCAGCTCAGACGAGGAAAACAAAGATGTTCATGGATCTATTAGTCTGCAAGTGGATGAATCAGAATGGAGCGGAGCAGGGAGCTTGTAGCCTGCCGATTGTAGTTTGTACATTAACAACTACAATCTTTTCAAACGGCATTGTTCATCAGCTCTTGATTCCCCACAATATGAATAAATACTCAGAAACGGAGTCTTAATCTTAATTTCCTTTATATATGTCCGCCATCATCAGAACAATGCTCCAAGAATGTGTTAATAACACCAGAAACACCATTTTCATTGAACTTCTCTGTGACATGGATCAGAACATTCATCTAACTTTATGTTTTCCTGTTAGTTTGGAATGAATCTTTTACAGCCACTAGACAGCTCTAGTCGGGCCATGGGAAGTTCTGAGGATTTTGTGTGGATTATACAAAACAGAGAGAAATTCGGTTAAATTACAAGTCAACATTTGTCTCTGTTCATGTAGATGTTTATCCAGACAGCTACGCTGACCATCTCCATGTCTCTGAGCGCCTCTGTCTCCCTTGGGATGCTCTACATGCCCAAAGTCTATGTGATTATTTTCCACCCAGAGCAGAACGTCCAGAAGAGGAAGAGGAGCTTCAAGGTCCTTCTTGCAGTTGCCATGTTGCTTTTCTCGCATTACTTCACAGTTGCAGAGCTGCATTGTTTCTGAGTAGCCTCACGGTTACCGTGGTTCTGTTACAGGCTGTGGTTCATGCTGCAAAGTCCCTGACAGAGAAGCAGAACGGGGACATGAAGATTGAACCGGACAGAACGCAGTGATGCTGCAGGTTCTCCTGCTTTCAGAGGTACTGGTCCTGGTTCTGAAGCCTGGAGGTGGTGGGGGTGGGGGGGTCAACTACAGGCATCCTCAATACGCTTGTGTGGGGGAACTTTAGGAGTGCACCAGCCAAGTTCAATAATAAAAATCTAGATGTAGTGGCTCGCTCTTGCAGGCATAATAGAATAGAATAGAATAGAATTGTTGTTATATGTTAGGTTCCAAACCCAAACATTAGTAAATCTGCAAAGAAACACAAGAGAGTTGAGTATGGCTTTCACCTGCAGGGAGAGTGTCAGAGATCGCTCTGTTACAAGCTCCTCCAAACACTCTGCAGACCTCAGTCTCCCCCTGCTTTTTATTGAAAGGGAACACCCTAGTTACATGCTGATTCAGCCACTAAGGGAGGGGAGGAAGGCAGCTGGCTGAAGCAGTATTTCGGCATGACACTTCTTGGAGGGCTCAACAGTATAATGAGAGAAAAAGGAGGAGTAAACCGTGCCCCTTCCTGAGATAAGGGTCTGTTGGGTTTAAAACACAGTCTTTGAACTAATAAAAATCCATAAGAACCAGGGCTCACACAAATGAAGAAAGAAAGTTGTCTTTTACCAGCTGCAGCGGGAGAGATAAAAACAAAGTGCTGTTCTTAGCGATCTCTGAGCAATCTCTGTCCGTTTTTCCTCTGCTGCTGCATTCATTCAACACAAGGTCAAGGTGGTTCACACACTTTACAACTGTCTGTTGGCATGCAGAACAGAGATAACTGGTAGCAAACCTCCTCCAGGTGCTGGGGAGACACAGTGAGCACAAAGAGTCTTGTTTTTAAAACACACACACAAACACACAGCAGTTCTTGATTAATATACCTCAAGACTTAAGCTTATCTTACAGGATCTAAAGAAAACAGAATAATAAAAATCATAAAATCTCTAACATTATACTTGGTACAATGAGATTTCAGGTTCATTTTTCGGCAATGTGGACGGTCAGTACAGATAAAAAGACAGTAAAAGTACACTTTAGGTTTCAACTAAGAACACTTAGTTCAGATAAATGTGTAATAATTAGACAAAGTGTGATGGTTAAGAAGATTTGTGCAAAATCGGACAATTGTGCAAGAGCAGAAGAGTCCAAGTATTAGATGGTCTATGGTTTGAAATTGACATTCAGTACAGTCACAGCTATTGGAAAGAAACTGAGTTAAGTCTGGATTTGTCCTTTTTGTCCTTGCTGATATGGCTCTGTAGCGTCTGCCAGAAGGCAGCAGTTCAAAGAGGTGGAACCGGGGTGAGTGTGGTCCTTTAGGATGTTTTTGGCTCTGTTGAGGCAACGGGAGGTATGGATGGAGGCTATTGTGGCCAAAGGGCAGCTGACTGTCACTACAAGATTGTCAGTACAGAGTATGGGTCAGAGGATGGAAGCCCAACTGACTGTGTCCAGCTTTGTTCCAGTGGGTCTTGATAAGGGGAATTTTCCACACCCATTGTAAGTTGACCATGCAGTCTCTGCAGCCTAAACTGGCTTCAGGTAAAAAAAATTAAAATAAAAGAACAATGTGCCATACTAGTCTGAGGTCACTGAAGAATCTGATCCCATTTCCCTGTTGACATCAGTCGACAGAAAACAAAAGGACAAAGTACACCAACCAACCTTCCATTCTTAACCACTATTGACTAAACTGTCATGTTTGATTATTTTGACAAAGACTACATGGGAAGCAGAAAGCTGGATTCTGGCTGACTAAATATTCTAACCAAATGTGCTTTTCAAACCAGCAATCCCAACATCCTAAAATTATTTAGTTGGATTTAAGAATATTTAAAGGGGGCTTCAGCCCCCCATTAAATAGGCCTAACAACACCACTGGTGATGCCCAAATCATGACGTCATCCTAGAGCCGGCCTCAGCAGCTTGTCTGGGCGTGTCCGCTCATGAAAACCTTTTTAAAGATGGATGTGCATGTTGTGGAGCCTACTCTCTTGACCCACAGTGTGATCTGGAATTTCTATACGTGAGGTGCAACGTGTGTGGAAATGTAGCATTAGTTCGTGCATTATATGCTTACACTGCCTCATTTCAGCTAGTTGTATGATTTCCTTACGGGTCTGTCGTCTTCATCAGGTTTGATTGAAGGAACGGCGCCAGCTCTGAGGATCAGTCTCCCCAACAATTCACTTTAATACAAGCCAAGGTTAACAACACATCATCTGTGAAGTGGCGTTCACAGACTAAAAGTTGCTGGCCGCTCTGTCGCTCCAGAAGATAAATTCCAATCATTCCTGATGAGCAGGCTCTTCTTTGGGATGGCTGAACAAATCTCTCACAGCCTAAAAACATTTTCTCCACTTTAAATGCATTTCATTGCAAACAAAGCGAGCCGTTGATTTCTCTGCAGATCAAGAGGAACCACTTTTTCTATGAGTCGTTTTGCTCCACGGGGAAAGTGGGTGTGTTTTTGTGTTACCCTGGAGGCGGGGCTTGCAAGCACAGACTCTTGCTGGTAGGTGGTGTTCTCACTGGTCTACGTCACCGTGTGACGTAGACCAGTGATGAAAAACTTGATCCAGAAAACAAAGCCCCCTCCCAAATAAAATAAACACAATCGGTGTGCTGTTAAAAAAATGTCACTGTACAAAAACAGATCTTTGTATCTGTTGACAGGCTCAACCTAGTCAGATTGGTGGTTTTTGGAGGACTCAAAAATGTGTGAATGGATTAAAATACCACTTTGGGGTTCTTTATAGTGAGGGATGAACAGTTTAATACACTTTAAAGCTCAAAAAGTTGATTTTTTTTCATGGTTTGGGCCCTTTAAGACACCTGAAAACCTTTTCTAATGGTTTCCTGAAAGAAACATGAGCAAAAGCAACTGTGCAGCGTTGACTATAGTGTTACTGGAGATTTCAGGATTATTAATCCCCATTGATGTACATTTTGTGGCCGTGGCGTTGCCACACCAATTTAAAATAATTTTCTGTTCCATTTTACTTACATAGGTTTGTAATCCTCTTTTGGATATCTGCTGGTAAATCTTCCAGACTACCAACAAAAAAAATCTTTGCTCTGTTGAGGACATTTCTAAACCTGAAGATCTCCCATCCACCACATTCTACCACATTAGCTCCTTTTGGTATCTACACAGAACATTTTGGGTTTCTCAATGAAATCAGATACTGTTTGTAGGAGTGGAGTTCTAAGAATTGAGTCTTTGGTAGAGTTAAAATAAATTTACTGGACCAAATTTTATTTCTCTGGTAGTCGGGAAAATATGACAGTGTTGCATTTTGTTGCAGGGCCACATAATCACAGACACACCTAAGGGATCATTTAAAATCACCATTTAACCTATGATGCTTGTTTTTGGAGTAATCTGGAGTTCCTGGAGAAAACTAGGGCTGTCAACATTAACCTGATAATGCATGCAGTTAATTTAAAAAAATAACACCTTATGATTTAGTAATGCAGATGAATTACTCGCTAGAAGCAACTGTCTTCTGCTTTGCGTCCAACAGTTCAGACTTTCACGTCGTGTGTTAATTTCTAATAATGCACACTTCGTCTGGCGTTATCCTGCTTATAACATGGTCACTTACAAAAGAAATGTGTATTCAATGGATTTTTAGTATTTTATTGTGATTTTTCTGGCTTAGATCACTTTGTCACAAAAAGTGGACTGTTTTAATGGTGGTGCGGCCTGTTGTCACGGTAACATGAGAACATGTTGCTGAGCTGACAGACCTTGACTGCAGCGGCAAAGCAAAGCGATATCTGTGCTGATCGTCATGATAGGTTCAATACAGCATCAGATCATAGAGAAAGTCCCCCCCCTACTGCTTGTTTTTGTCCAGACGATGAAGCAAAAAGTTTGTTTTAAAGAAGTCTGCACGTATAGAACATTGTGACTGGAACTTCTTTTTGTAAGCGTGAATACCCAGCAGCCAATCAGATTTGAGTATTCACCCAGACCATTTAAAGTGCAGAAACACAAGGTTTGTTTCTTATTGCTGTATCATCATCATCAATAATTTATTAAACAGGAAAGTTTATTTGTATGGAGTAACTATAGGCGCAAATAATTATTTCAGCTACAAATTGGGGAAATGTTCATTTCTCAAAAGACTCTAGTCTTGTCTAACTTCAATTTTTATAAAGATTTTGGGTTTCTCAGGAGCTGGACTGTGGAAGTGTACAGACTCATAACTGTTTACAAAGACTTTGGGTTTTGGCTCAAGTGGCAACAGAAGTAGGAACAGAGTCTTATCTTCTACTTTGGGGGTTGTGGTGACACTGGAGGTTGTGGGGTCATTGAGAGCTTCAAGGATGAGTGGACCTGCTGAACGTTTGCCTACGCAGGAGTCTAACTCCTCCCCCTTCTCCCTCTTGAAAGGGTAAGATGTGGCCTACACTTTTCCCAAAGAAACCAAATCCTTACTCTGCCTCAAAAAGTCAAAAACGACAATTGTCTCAGACAGAGGGAACATCTAGAGGACAGAACCAAAGAGTCAGGTTCAGGTCAGGAAGGCAAGAGGTGCAAACAGATCAAGGACCAGATCCGGATGTTTACTACACAGATCTCTGTGGGACTTTAGTTGAAAATGTCACATTTTAGAGGGTTGTGTTGACTGTAGGGGTGTGAGGATTGAGGTCTGCTTGTCTCTCTGGACTTTCACGTCTGTGGACATCGCAGCTCAACAGAACTGAGCAGAGCTCATCTGCAGCTCCCGCTCTTTAAAACTCAAACCTTTTCTTTCTCTCCCTAGGAAGCTGCTGGCATCATCAGAAAAAAGGATCACGTGGTCAAAGTCACAATGAAAGATGAAAAGTATCCCCTGAGAATTTACTGTAAAAGTCAGACGGTCTGGTGGTCCAGACAGGAGGTTCTCTCTAAGGAGGGGGGGCATAATGCTGTCATGACAACCTAAACCTCTGCCTAAGCAGTAGGCGGTTAGATACACTTCCTGTCTGGCCTCTTCACACTTTAGGATAATCTGCTCCACACTTCACATCAGCTTTGACAGATGGGCCCCCATGAAACCTACCCAAAACCTGTTGAAACCTAGCTCACGGGACAGGTTTGAGCCAAAGGCTGAAGACAAGCGCTCTAAACCCAGCAGACGCTCAAGCTGAAAGAGGGAGTCCTCACTGCACATGCTCAGTTCTGCTGTAAACGCACAGCATGCTGCATCCTCATTGGTTCCACTTGTGTTTTAAATCCCAATGTCAATTCAGTAATCAGAACTTTTTTAATGGACGTCAAAAATAAAACATAAATGTTATGAACCATGAAGGTGCTGCTCAAGTGCACACCCTGAACTCACCCCCTAACATCCCAAACCCAGCAGATACTGCTGTCTCTGCAGACCATACCTCTGGTGTTATTTATCCTCTTGGTTTGGGTGGAGCCTAAGCTCCTCTAGAGTTTAAAGATTGGGTGTGGAAAACCATCTCCATCTGTCTGTCCAGTTACATGTTGTCTTTTTACTTCTAATGTATTTAGTTTCTGCTCATTTTATACTCTTCAATGTTTCATCCATCACCATGCACACACCTGCAGAACGTGCTGACTGTTATTTTTATCAGTTTGAGTAGAATAATTCACTGAAATAAACATTTGATCAACCCCTGTGTTCCCTTTTTTCTGGACTTTACCCAGCTGATCCGAAAATGTGCATGTAAAAGAGAACATAGTTCAGTATTTTTAAGAGCTAGGACCACCGAGCAGATCTACCTAATAGCTCCTTTAAGCTCCTCCCGCACCTTGATGAGGTCAAAGGGGGCCTCGAGATGTTCCCAGGCCAATACAGAGATGTAGTCTCTCCAGCGTATCCTGGGTCTTCCCTGGGGCCCGAACATGCCCTGAACACCTCCCCAGGGAGGCGTCCAGGAGGCATCTGAACCAGATGCTTGAGCCACCTTAACTGGCTCCCCTCAACACCTGTTTCATTTTTAAGTATTTCTTTAATCAAATCGTGAAATATGCTGTTTGAAAACAAGCTTAGGATTAGTGAAAATACAGTGTCTTGCAAGAGTATTCATACCCCTTGAACTTCTCCACATTTTCTGACATTATGACCACAAACATAAATATATTTTATTGGAATTTTATGTGAAGGACCAACACAAAGTGACACACACTTGTGAAATGGAAAGAAAATTATACAAGAGTTAATTTTTTTTTTACAAATAAAAACTGAAAAGTGCAGTGTGCAAAAGTATTTTCTCTGAGTGCATCCAATTGCCTTCAGAAGTTGCTTAAAGATTGGTGACTGATCAAATGTTGACTTCATAGAGTCCACCTGTGTGTCATTTATCTCAGTGTACAAATCCAGAATCTAGAATAGAATAGAAAGACTTTATTCATCCCAAGCTTGGAAATGTGGCTGTTGCAGCAGCAGAATACACATTTCAATGGTCAAAAGAAACAGAATAGCCATTATTTACAGAAGATAATATAAAAGGATGAGTACAAAAATAAATGTGCAATTGTGAAAGTACTGTAGAGAATAATACAATCAGTGTGTAAATTAAATTAAAAGATGGAAGACTACCAGTCACACATGAACCAGTTGTATTATCTGTGACATAGTGTTTCCTGTAGCGGTCCCTTGAACAATGGAGCTGTCTGAGTCTTTTGGAAAAGGTGCTCCGTTGTTTGTCCAGTACCAGGTGGACAGGGTGGTCAGGGTTATCCATGATGGGTAACAGTTTGTTCAGGGTCCTCCTCTCCACCCCTGCTGTCTCTTATCTGCAGCCAATGATGGAGCCAGCCTTCCTCATCAGCTTGTTCAGTCGGTTGGTGTCACTGGCTGCAATGCTGCCCCCCCAGCAGACCACAAAGGGAGACCTCAGCTTCCTCAGGAAGTAAAGTCTGCTGCAGGCCCTCTCATACGTAGCGGTGCTGTTGGTCCTCCAGCTCAGTTTGTTAGGTATGGAATTTCCTTTTGTCTCTGGGTTTTGGAATTATCTGCAGACATATCCGAGAGTACCTAGCTGCAGGTAACATGGCAGATTAACATGGCAGACGGACCCGATGGATGTCCAACAGAAGTTGTATTTTATCTGAAGGGCGGGTGTCAGTGGTCACAGATCCATCCGCCATTTTACCTGCAGCTGGGTGTCTCTCGACACATCCCACAGGCATGTTTGGGAAAATATTGCTTTAACTACAAATAGAATATAGTTTATCTTAGATGACCCAATCTTTTATTCCAGTGAAACATATATTAAATCGAATTATATTATTGGCAAAACATATACATGAGAGAAAATGGTCTGGTAACGTCCTCTTACTAAAACAAATGTAAATAAAGAAACAGATTAAAAAATGTATTTGGCTTCCATATAAAAATAAAAAAATATGCACACAAATGATCAAAAACAATTAGACTGCTCAAAGTTTATAATTGTATTATTTCTAATTAGCCTACCTCTATTTTTGTAATTCTCTTTTTCATTTCATTTTATTGTTTTATGTTGATGACTTTGTTTTAAGATATTGTTAAACGTTTTTATACTTCACTTTAAAGACAATTTTTAAAGATAGATGCATGCTACACTAGGTATTTTGTATTGTGTTTTGGATTTTGTTAATAAAAGAAGATTGGTTAGGTCTCTTCGTGATGACGTCTCGTCGCCTTTTAAGTGACGTCAGACCAAAATGGCGGGTTCAGCGGCTTCACGTGAGCTTTTCACGGACGGGGTTCGGGCGGTTTTGCATAGCTGGCCGGTTCTACAGGTGAGCTGAAGATTCAGATCCACAGAATCTGTCCCGGTTCTCTGGTGCGGTCCGGACGGGTCCCGGTCCGCTGGATCTAGATCCGGTTTGGGTGTTCCACTGTGAAGGTGGACTTAAACTCAAATAGTTTCGGATCTTTATCCGGGTTCGGCAATCCTTATCTGTGCTTGGCAGATTGCCGTGGAGAACGGGTTCGGGGGCGCGTTCGGCCGACAGAAGGCTGACTGGATGGTGGACGTAGTACAGCAGTATTTCCATGACAACGGTTAGTAACCATGGCAACGGCCCCTTCGTCTGGTTCTTCCATCCGCTCTCTTAACCTGAGCCTGGTGTGTGTTTCTCCATTTGTTTGTATGTGTAGCTGACCTGCAGCAGTGTGAAGTGGAGGACTACCTGGCTGTGCTCCTAGATCAAGAGTTCGATACCGTAGTGGAGGATGGGAGCTTGCCTCAGGTACCACTTGCACACTCACACGGATACACACATGCACGCTCAGCTTGGAGTGCTGTTCTGTCCTGCTAACAGATATCTACTTCCTGAGGTTCTGCCACGAGTGGCTCTCCTACCAGTCCATTGTGGCTCTCTGACTGAAGAATTGTAAAATAGTTGGAATTTTCATCTGACTTTTAAGGTGTGGCGAATAAATTCTACGGAGTAAAATGATATAAAAGGAAATCTAATAATAATATTAAACGTGATAAGTGTAAACGTGGTCCCAGGGCTGCTGGAGCCTAACCCAACCGCTCGTGGGCAAAGGTGGGGAACACCCTGGACAGGTCGCCAGTCTGTCGCAGGTCCACAATCACACACCCGTGCACACTCACATCCACACATAGAGACATTTTAGAGTCACCACTTAACCTATAAAGCATGTTTTGTTTTTTTTGAATGGTGGGAGGAAGCCAGAGTCCCCGGAGAAAACCAACACATGCACGGAGAGAACATGTAAACTCCACACAGAAAGGTCCCCATTGGTGACGCTGTTTCCGCTCCCCCAGCCAGGACTTGAACCAGGGAACCTTCTTGCTGTGAGGCGAGAGCGCTAACCACTGCACCACCGTGCAAATAAACAAACCAAACAAAAAAAACAAATTTTCAAAATAATTTATAAAGCTCAGAAGAAAACTGTTTCTTTGGTTCTGCAGGGTTTAAAGCAGTTTGGACACCATGCTCACTCACCATTGATTTAAGCGGCAAATACAAATGACATCCTTGATTTCCCCAAGTTATCGTTCAATTTTCAGCTATCACATTAGGAGTCACCACTGTCAATCAGCTTTCACTGGTTTGCACAGAGCTTTTGACGCCGGATAAACCTTCCTGACAACCCTGCATTTTCAAGGCATAGGGAGACCCAGACAGGCAATCAAGGGTCTTGCCTGAGGACCCACACTGGATTAGGCTCATTGCGCTCTGGGAAGTGAACCCGGGGTTCCTATGTGACAGTCCTACGTTCAACTAAGCCATCCAGCCGCTGTATTGATGTCTCTAAGAAAAGCCTATTTACAGTGTTGGGGTAATGAATTACAAAGTAATGAAAAATGTAATTTCATTACTATTGTCAGTAACGTAACGAACTACAGTTGAACTTTCAGAAAATAAATCACAATTACTAGAGAGAGTAAATGTTGACGTGGGTGAAGCCATAGGCATTCAGTAACTAGAGATATTCAAATTATTTCCAATTTGTTGAAACACAGACAAAAACATTTAAATGAAGTGCAATTTATGTCCTGGAGATGAACTGCTTTCCTCTGCCCTAGTGTCAATGAGCAACTTATATACATTATGTAGGCTACTATGCTATGTACATTTCTCATGTTCATGTGTTTAAATTAATGTGGTGGAGCTGGAAAACCTGATTGCCTTATGTAGCCTCTATGCTTTTATTTTGTGGATTTTACAATGGGATTTTTGTGCTGCTTTATTCTTTTGAGAATTTGTTTCTGAGTGAAAAAAGGAAAGGTAAGTAACAAGTAGTGAATTACTTTTTAAATTGGAGAATGAGTTAAGCCTGAATTGCTTTTAAAATCCAGGGCACTAGAGGTACGGAAGCGCTCTGCGCTTCCGTACCTCACTGCACTCGGGTGTTGGGGGCCCGTGTGGCTGTCCTGCGGGCCCTGGTCTGGGTGCTTGGCCGGGCTGCCTGGCGGGTGGATCTCCTCCATTGACCCACAGTATGGGTGCGGGGGCGGGCCCTGGTCGTCGCGGGTGTCTTGGTGTGGGGATGGCTGGGGGTTCTCCCTCCTTTTTTGTGCATTCCATCATCCACTTCAGCTTAACATAACATTCACCTGAGTACAGGCGTCGGCTCACCTTTGCACCTTCAAATAGTGTGCATGACAGAATGTAATGCTTTACATGTGTTGGTTGGTATGCACAAGTGTGCGTGTGAACTGGATATGGACAAGTTTGTGAACACTCTTGGAGCCGGCAGGTATGTTTGTAACAGCTGAGTGTGTGGACAGGCCCCGCCCATTTTAGACCAACATTCACTATTGCAATGGGTATAAGCTCCAGCATTTTGTTGCCTGTAGATTTACAAATCTACCTTCCCTTCCCTGTAGCCATTCTCTAACTGCTATAATGCACCATCTCTCTTTCCCCCCCTCCACCCCCCAACTCTCTCCTTTTTCCCCTTTCCTTTTCCGTCCGGTCCAACAAAAAAGACACAAATAAAAAATATATATATATTAATAAAGTTTGGTTTAAATTACAAAAGGGGCTTATACCAACATACATTTTGTGTTCGCTATGATTTATAACCCCTGATTGTAAGAGTAAAATCTGTCTAATACAAGAGGTTCTCAGCTCATATCTGTTTGCTCAGCTGTTGGACAGGACAAGTAAAAAAAAAAAAAAATCCAGGGCACTAGATGGTCCGGTCCTGTTTCGTTTTGTATTAGTTGGGGAGCAGGGAGGGAATTGGGACACAACCTAGATCATAGACGGATGTGGTGGGGAGAATCTGGTGGTTTTCCAAAATAAAACTTGCTTTAGAATCTGATAATAAACAAAACGGAAATAATGTAAATGACCCGCGGACTGTTACCCATCCGTGGGTCACACAATCGGGGGTTGGGGACCACTGTTGTACAGCATCCAAGGGTGCTTTGAAAAGCGTTTTTCACAATAAAGGTCTGCCTACAGATATGAGGTAGAGCAGCTGTCAACATGGTGTTCAAATAACAACTTTCACATCAAAGGTAACTTTATCAGAGATGCTTCACACCCTCGTTTGAACTGTCACCTTCAGACAAGCAAAGCAAAGCAAAGACAAACAGAACCTAGACCTGTTTTTACTCCACAATGGATCATTCAAACATCTGCAGCTGCTGGACCTGTACAGCATTGGATGTTTTTAAAACTTGCTGTTACAAAATGTTTTTAGGTAGAATTTTCTTATTTTTGTGTTTCAGTAATTTCAACACAGTTTAGTCACTTTTTATTGGTTGTAAATTCTTTGTTTTTATTGAATGAATGATAATATTGATCAAAGAGCGCTTTTTAATTTTCATTGTCGGGGGCGGCAGTAGGGCGGTTGTCCTCTGATCGGAAGATTGCATGTTCAATTCCCACCTTGCCCGCCCATGTGTCCAAGTGTCCTTGGGCAAGACACTGAACCCCACATTGCCTCTGATGGAAGGTTAGCACCAGTGTGTGAGTGAATGTGAGTGTAAAGCGCTTTGGGCCTTCATTAAAGGTAGAAAAGCACTATATAAGTATCCACGATTTACCATTGTGACAGTGACAATATTTTTTGTTTTTCTAAAGCAGAAGTGTTCAGGTTCTCTTCTGTCTTTGTGGACAGGTATCACTGAACCTGCTGCAGATGTTTGCTCACTGGCAGCAGGGGGCGCTGGAAATGCTCAAAAACTCCATCCAGGCTCTGAGCCTGAAGAAGACACAGAGAGCTAAGGTACAGGCTCCGCCCACATCATCCGATGAGGACAGTGACGCTGAAACGCAGGTAAGACTCAGAGTAAGCAGAGGCAGAACTGCCCCACAGAAGTTATAAAAGTCTTCAAATCTGGATACCATGACAACAAAGCAGTGATGATTTCATATTTTACTGCAGGAAATGGAGCATGGGGAGTCTCAGCAGTCAGGTACCCACACACACCCTCCTCCTCAGGAGGAAGATGGTTGGACTGTGGTTAGGAGGAAGAAGTGATGAGAATAAAAAGCAGTGGAAGTGCCCACTGGAAGTGCCCTTGAGGATGAGCCCTTCAGAAAGAAGAACCCTTCAGGAAGCAACCAACTGGAAGTGCCCCTAAGGAAGAGCCTTTCACAAAACATCCTTCAGGAGGCGTCTTGCAGAATGCAGTTAACTGTTGGATTTATTTCACTATGGACTTTTCCTGATGGATCATTTTTTCCATCCAATCACAGGACAAACCTTAAAAGGAAGTGACACTTTTAAAAAAAATAGTATTTATTTAACACAAGTCAGTTACAGAATACAGCACAACATCAGAGCTAAACATGGGGGAGTCAATTAGAATGAAGTAGCAGGAACATGTCTGTGCAGAGGAGGCTTGCAAAATAAGCCTTCACTAAAAATATTTTATTTTGAAACAGGTGGAACTTCAATAAATAAAATCACACAAGTACAAATGAGCAAATGTGTTTTATTTTTCATATATTTAAACAACATTTTCAAAACAGATTCCAACATCTTAGTATTCCAACATTCGATCTTCTCCGGAGACAAAAATTCCAACAGTTGCAGCCTCTATGGTGCCTTCATTCTTGTTCAAGTGAAATACAAGATTTAACAGTTTTTGGGGTTTTTTTAACATATAAAGTCATTACCAAAAATGTGCCTTTCTTGGTAACATAATTGAACATTTACTTACATTTTGCACTCTGACTAAAGGATCATAATCCTCATTCATACATATACTGTATTATAGGTCTTTTTATCACTCTCACTGGCAGTATTTGTGTTACCCTACAAATGAAGAAAAGAAACAAAGACTGAGTATTCAACTTTTGACAACCCAATTTCTAAGGGTTAAGGGATTAAAAATCATTCATACAATCCAGGTTCGAAGTTAAAGTTCCACTCCAATCATTGTTTGATCTAATTTCAAAGCGTTCCCAGTGGTCCCAGTAGAAAAAGAGTTGTGGGCGGGACTTTTGCCTTAGAAGTAAACTTTCACATATTTTCATCATTTCATCATTCATCTGTTTACACTCCCATCATAAAGCAACAGACAACAAGATGCTGGAGATTTATAATTATTACAGTCAAGTGTGAATGTTAGTCCAAAATGGGCTGGGCCTGTCAAGACATTGAGTTGTTACAAACATACTTGCTGGCTCAAGAGTCTTCACAAAATTGTCAACATACAGTTCACACGCACACTTATGCATACAAACCAACACATGCAAAGCACCTCATTCCATCACGCTAACCAACTGTGCAAAGGTGAGCCGACACCTGTGCTCAGTAGAATGCCCATGTTAAGCTGAGGTGGATGATGGAATGTAAAAAAAGAAAAGGAAGGACAGCTCCCGGCCATCCCCACATCAAGACCGCTAAACGGACCCTCAAAACCGAGAGCCCTAGCTCAGCCAGAAGAGCAGCCCTCCGACTGCTAGAGGGTTCAGCGCCTGGCCCCACCCCCGAAAGCCCCACTACCCCAGACAAGCCGCCCACTACCGCCCAAGAGTTCCGAGCATCCCCCAGCGCCAGGTACGAGCCAGGGCCCCCTAAGGGAGACCCACCCTCAAGCTCCAGGCAACCGCAGGAGATCTAGGAGAGAGCTCGGCAGGGGCCAGCCACCCCCAACTAGAGGAGGGACGACCAAGAGAAGTGGAGGTCCCCGAAAGGTATTGAGAACATAGCCCGACCAGACTCTCCCAATGTTGGAATTTAGAAGGGGCTCATCACCTGAGGGCAAGGACCAGAACCCACACCCTCCAGGCTTAAATGGAATGTAATCCCCCGCTCATGCTCTTGCCAGAGGACCAAGAGATCCCTCTCCCTGCATGGGTAGGGAGCCGCAGGGCCCAGGAGGCCGACACCCAAGAGACAAGCCCGCTGCTGCTGAGGGCCTTGTTCCCTCCGCCAGGGATGGGGTAGAGGACAGAAGATCCGTAGTCCCACCTTCCTTGTGTAATGTCTTTGTGTGTGTGTTGAGGTGTGTATTTTTTAGGTTTAAAGGGTGTGTGTAATAAAAGGTGCAATTAAAATTGGTGATTAGGGCACTGGGAGGACATCTCCTGATTGCTCATAGTGATGTCCGCTCACCCTCTCAGCAAAGGGCCCTAAATGTCAACGGTGCAATTAAAATTGGAGGGTAGGGCACTGAGAAGCCATCTCCTGCTTGCTGGCAGTGATCTCCAAGCACCCCCCACCAAGAGTCCTACATGTCTAAGGTGCAATTAATACAGAGAGAGGGGCAAAACTATGTAACTATAATAACATTTTTTAAATAAAGGCCGACATAAAAATACGGCGCTGAACTGCCCCAGAAAATGGATGGAAAAATCCGGAAAGGGTTAGTTGACATCAGTCACAGCGTGCACAGCCGTCCAAGCCTGGCTGGTTCCCCTAACTATGTTTCCTGCCAGGACCGCACCTGACAAGACCGGTGTTCTAAACCATCCGTCCTACTTCATGAGGTTTTCCTACCCGTAACACAAAATGATAGATATAGCTATCCAAATGTCCTACCTTATCAGAAAATCCTGCCTACTTTATATGAATGAACAAGCAGTTTGAATGTTAGACTGTAAACATAGCAGGGTAGGAAAGAATTATGGGGCAGCACAAACTCACAGCGGGTAGCACAGTTTAATTGGTTATGCATTTGAAAGCTATGTTGTCTTGTGCAGCTAGAGAGAGTGAGAATTGTGTGCGGTTGTCATTAATGAGTTGTATGGAGACAGTCCAGCAGACCTTCGCCAGATCCATGTCCAAAGTGCCTCTCTGTCCACGCGGTGAACATTTCAAAATCCGTGAGGTCTTTCGAACCGAACGTCATGAAATATTTATATATTCTGTAACTAAACTGCTCAGCCAGTGACTGACTACCTCAGTGACTCTCCTCTCCAGTACCCTTCCCAGGGAGGCTGAGGAATGTTATTCCCCAGTAGTAGATTGGGTAATGGACAGCCCCACCCCAAGGCTCTAAGCCTCTGCTTCCTCAAGAGAAGGCATGTCAGCAGCAACCCCCCAATTTTTTACCCAACATGATCTGTTAGACAGTAAAAGTTAATGAGAACAAACTAGCATAATCTTCTGGCTGTTTATCTAGACATGTGTTTGTTTATTACACATATGCTAGTTATTCAACCACGTAGTTATAGAATTAATTAGGTTCATTTTTCTTTAATAGTTCTAGCACATCACCTGTCCGTCCGGGGTTGAGGATCCCTCCTTCATGTGGGTAAACCCTGAGGTTTCTTATTTTTTTTCCCCCAAAAAAGACAAGGTTTTTTGTTTTTGTTTTTCCTCACCCCGAAGGAGAGTGTAAGGGCAGAGATGTTTGTTCAGCTTAGTCTGTTTAACAACCAGCTATTGTTTACTTTTACATGTTTGACTTTTTGTTCTTGCAAATACTGATGTAAGCACAATGACACAGCTATAGCTGTGAAATTGGATTATAAAAATGAACTTGAATTGAATTGGATTGAATAGAGTCAGCAGAGGCTAATAAGTCCACCCAAGAGAACATCTGAACTGTTGTCGTTCGTATGGTAAATGCATTGTAAAGTATTTGTAAAGCTAATGCAAGTTGCAGCCACTTGTGTCATATGGTGTTCTTATGTCACACTCTAGCCAGTAGTGATGTGAGTGCATTGACACCTCACTTGACTGCGCACATGCTGCACGGATCCACTGCGCATGTGATGCAAAAGGACACCCATAGGATGCCCACATAAACTACACTCTGATTATCTAATTACTTGATTTCAAGACCCACTTCAATGAATATGATGTTTTTAGTGTTTTTAACATGTTTTTGTGGCATTTTTATTAAACATATGAAATGAAGCTCACATTGCATTTCTAAGTACTTCTTTGTTCAGGAGCAGACGAAATGAAAAATGTTTTTTTTTTAAAAAGAGCTTATTTCTGACGTAGAAAATGCACTGAGAGATTCTGATGCATCCACTTGCAGACATAGATCCATGTACACCTTTGTTTTCCTTGGCTGGATAATTCTGATTTTGCTCACCATTTCTGCTGCACCGGTAATGTTAGGTTGGGGTTGTGAGGGGCTGTAAGCTAGCAGGATAGCATGTAAACAAGTAGCTCTCAGTTTTGAGAGAGGAAAGTGGAGGTGGGCTCACTCTGCAGCAACAGTCCTGCAACTCAGAGGTGAATTTTTAATAAACTATTGCTCTGCAGAAAAAAAATGGCATAATCATCATTAAAAGACCAGAGGGAATGATTTTACAATAGATCATAGTTGATCAGAGAGGGACTTTAACTAATATTGGGGCGTAGAAATTATTGTATACGTTTGCATTAAAGAGCCTACATTCAACGTAAAAAAATCTGCAAACCACCTGTGCAAATCTGATTTGCTGTGACGACCCTGGATGGGACAAACATATTAAAGGGCCTATATCATGCTATTATACACCTTTCAGAGTACACTACATCCATGTATGATAATATATTACCTTTGCATACTAAAGAACAAGTTTTCTAAAAAAAAAAAACAGGAGTTATTTTTGTGAGCTCTTTTCCTACTTTCTACCCTGAAGTAAGATGCCTCGATTTCTAAGACACCGCCTTTTGCTCCAAGATTGTTTTTAAAACTCTTGATTCTCTTGTTTTACCTTGTGCCTCTAAATTCCCTAAACGTTCTCAGCCTGACTGTAGTTTATTTCTTCAGGGTTTTTTAGCTAAGATTTTGGATGCTGGAGCAGACATCCCTCATTAAGCCAGTGTTCAGCCTACACAGAGCCTACACTGTTCACAGTCATGGTCTACTTTCTCTGTTGTGACAGTGGACGATGTTTATTCTCTGCTGAAAACGATCAAACTCTCGTCCTGCCCTTTGGACATAATTCCACCTCTGTCTTTCTGAAAGTGTTCCAGAGTATAGCTTCTACTGTTGTTGACCTCATTAGTCTGTCTTTGAAGTCAGGATCAGTTCCCATTGTCTTAAAGCACACATTAATAAATCCTGTTCTAAAAAAGCCCAATTTAGATCTGTCAGATCCAAACAACTTCAGACCAATCTCAAAGCTTCCCTTCATTTCTAAAATCCTGAAGAAAGTGGTCGCCGACCAGTTAAATCTGTACCTGGAAAAACACAACATTACAGATACTTTTCAGTTGGGTTTTAAGAAGAACCATTCCACAGAGACAGCTCTTTAAGAGTTTCCAAGGATGTGCTCATGGCTGCTGATTTGGGCCAATACCGTCTTACTGCTTTTAGACTTGAAATTTGCTTTTGACACTGTAAATCACAACAATTTAATTGAACAGCTTCACAATGGCTATGATCTCTCTGGTTCAGTTTTAAATTGGTTTATTTCATATATCAGTGGAAGAACTTTTAATGTAGCTGTCGGTTCCTCAACCTCTGCTATAGAAAATATCTCTTGTGGCATTCCCCAGGGTTCTGTACTTGGCCCTATTTTTTTCATCCTATATTTGATTCCTCTCGGGAGACTGATAAGTCAGTTCTCATATCACTTCTATGCAGATGATATCCAGCTTTACTGGTCTTTCCCAGAAAATGATTACAAACTACAAAATCTGCTGGATTGTTTAATATGCATTAAAACATGGCTGAGTAAAAATCATAAATTTTACATTTGAGATCTTCCAGCCAGCATCTCTTAAGTGTTCCAAAAACCAGTTTTTGAGATCAGAGGAGACGTCTCCTTTCCAGCCGTTGCTCCTCGTCTTTAGAACTCCCTCCTATTGTCACTGCGCCAGATTGACTCCGTTGTGTGTTTTAAATCAATGGGGTCAATATGTTTTTATTCAGGAGAGCTTTTAGTTGATTTCATCCCTTGTTTTACTGTATTTTGCTATGTTTTCAGTTTTTGTCATTATAATTGGATTTTATTACTTCTTTGTGTTTTGATTTTATGATCTTTTTGTAAAGAACTTTGTGATTCTTTCTGTGAAAAGTGCTAAAGAAATTAAGATATTCTCTTCAAGTGGGTGTTGCCCATTTCATGACAGCATCCTAGAGCCGGGCTTGGCATCGTGTCTGTGTTTCACCCACAAAACCAGCAACATCTGAACTTTTGCAAGGATCTCATGATACAGGCCTTTAAGTCTTTAGCTCAAGGGCCTCAAAGTGTTGGAGGGGGGCAGGCTTTAACCCGCCTTTGCCTAATGCCAAGTTGCTTCCTGATTCCATATCTCTGTCTCTGTGATGTGTTGGAGAGAATGTAGTTTTTCAAAATAAAACTTAGTTCAAGATCAGACAGTAAAAAAACAGAACTAATGTAAGTGATGCATTTGTTTCTTTGCGGCCTGGTACCCACTGACCCACAGACTGGTGCCGGAATGCAGCTCAGGGGTTGGGGACTCAGACTTTAGAATGTTGGGCTTTTTGATGCTCTGGGGACTGTGTAGTTCTTCTGGTGTTTGGTAGGCTCTGAGGCTACAACTTTTTTGGACATTACAACAGTGTATGGTACAGTGGGGCATAAAAGTATTCAGTCAACCACCAATTGTGTAAGTTCTCCCACTTAAAAAGACGAGAGAGGTCTGTAATTTTCATCATAGGCACACCTCAACTATGAGAGACAAAATGAAAAAAAAATCCAGAAAACCTGTGCAGAAACACGCAGCTCTCCAGATCAGGCCTGGCCCTGGGCTGCATGGCGCCCTAGGGGGGAAAAGGATTTCTGCCAGCAGACATGGGTGTGCTTTTATCTTTATTTTCACAGATAAATAGAAAAGCTGCTTCATTTGAAGGCACTATGACTGGAGGGTGGGTAGCTGCAAATAGAAAGTCTGAAGCAGGAGGAACTGGAAGATCTTGAAGGAGGATGACGCACCATTGAATGCTGGGGGCACCTCACACACCTAACAAACAGTGAACGTGCATGTGTCGTATGCTCATGCCTGCAGCCATGGGTGCTGCAGACACTGCGCTGCCGTTGCTCGCCGTCCTGGCTGCAACTCCAGCATGGTAAGCAGGAAGTCGCTGAACGCTGCCGCCTGATCCAGAGACCACTCGTACTTCTCCAGCAGGACCTCAAACAGACCCCAGGGCTTCAGGCTGAAGATGTGCCGCAGCTCACCTGAGAGGGGGGGGTGAGGACAGAGCAGCCTCTTTTGCCTTCATTAAAAACTTTTGGTTCATAGAAAACTATACCTTACCTTTTCTGTCGAAGTACTCTCTGGAGTACCTGCCAGACAAGGCGAATGGCACAGGGATAGGCCCCAGCAGCTCAATGATGTGAGCAATGTGATCTGAGCAGAGAGGAAGACCAAAGAGGGATGAAGAGTAGCATTCCACCAACAAGTCCAATTTGGACCTAGCATAAGATCAGCATCTGACAGGAGGAGCATTTGGAGAGAAATAAGCATCACTCTGATTTGTGCTTGCGTAATTCTTGATTTTTGCGTAACTTTAGTTTTGTGCAGAAGTACAAAACTTACAAAACTTGAAGAATACAAAGTACAATTTACACATGCACAACGGGACTCGTTCCCGAGTGCTGGTCACCAGTCACAGGGATGGCAGGTACTGCTGGACCCTTCTGAACAGCCGCAGATCGGAGCGGGCCGGTGCGCTGATCAACCCTTTCCCTCTGTGGGTTTGCGTTCGCCGTGGAAAAAACCTCAGCGGAGGGAACAAACCAGAATGGGGAGGGTTACCTACTCGGGAAAGAGCCCCGTGTCTGTCAGGGGAGGAGCTGCAGAGAGGAAATGTTCAGTTCTGGAAAATATTTTTATTTTTTAAGGGATAAGTGCTTTAAAAATGATTATTTAGACTTTTTTATATTAATTATCGGGCATGTCTGCTTAAGAAAGTGGGAAAATGTCAAGTTTCTCCAGATGATATTCACAACCTAAGTTCAAAGCGGCTGATCAGAAAACTCTGATGACCCACCATTCTAGCAGCATTTAAACGCATCACTTACACACGAATCTGGGAGACGTGAAAAGAGTCTCACATCAGAATTGTGTGTAAATAAGGTTTGTCTGTGTAACAAGCGATTTGTGCGTAGTTTTGAAAGATTTTTAGTTTCAAGTTTTAAGTTGTGCATGTGTACATTGTATTTTTTGTTTCTTTGAATTTTTTAATTATGCACAACATGTATAATGTATAACTTACAAATCAAGAATTACACACACAAAAATTCGAAGTTACGCAACAAATCTAAAAGAGCGCAAAAGACAAGAATTAAGCACGCACAAATCTAAAGTTATGCAACAAATCTAAAGTTTCGCACAA
>BSAI01000015.1:26589260-26606600 GCA_036245035.1 Adrianichthys oophorus
TGACCCGCACAGGTGTTACACAGGTATTGACCCTCACAGGTGTTACACAGGTGTTGACCCGCACAGGTGTTGCAGGTTTAGGTGTCCAGGCTTATGGAGGGTCAACCCTGTTCCGGGACCAGGAACCGCTCTTGGACCCATCGTTCGAGGTGGTCTCGGTTTGATTCCTTAAAGTCTATATTTTGTGGTCAAACACAGCAGAAGAAAACCTGTTGCTGTGACCACTACCATGAGCCAAATCTTAGAATGACTCTGCATGGTCCCTGCGGTTTTCAGGGGGGGGGGGCTGACTGGAGGCCAGAACCCAGAAATCTTTCTGAGCTTAAACACCAATTCGAGCCTTCGGCTCCAGCAGGGAAGAACTGGGTCTCATTCTTTGACAAGAACTGACTCTGCTTCAAGGCAAACATGCTACTATTGTACCAGTAGAAATGAAGTGTAAAAGCAGGGAAAGGTCATGTTCTCCAGGTGATGTCTCCATGTTGAGTCATAGCAACTGGACTTCAAATCTGTTGTAACGCTTCATAAAGGCGACGCTCAAACGGGTTTTTCTCTGCAGAAAGCCAGAAACTACCTTGTGTGTGTTTGTGTTCTGGATTTTTACCGGTTTTGTTGAGGTTGCACTCGTTTGTGTTTTTTGCCTCTGCGCCGTTGTTTCTTGCTTGTGGGGGCGGAGCCTCTGGTTCCATCGCCTACTGCAGCTGTAAGCAGAACTTCTACTTCAGAAAGCCTTTAGGCATGACGTCATGAAATATTTCCCCTCACGGACAGGCATTAGAAAATACTTCAATCCTTTTTAGAAAGAACTACCGACGAATGGAATCAACCGTTAGCTGTTGGATAGAGGCATGAAGACTGATCTGGAACATGACTTCATCTGGTACAGAGTTCAACTGGGTTGTGACCTTATTCTGGTTTACATTTGCTATTGTTTCAGTTGCAACATGGTTATTCTAGGATGTGACTTTATTCTAGATTATGGTTCATCTGGAATATTTTTTCAATCCAGAACTTGACTTTGTGAACTTGACTGCATGAAAATGATCTGTTTTTTTAACATGACCTCATTCAGGAACGTAGTACATCTAGAACAGGAATAGAATTTGTGGCTCAGATGATCTTAATCATGACGTGGTTCTGGATTACAGGTTATCAGAAAGTCTTAATCTGGGAACAAGCGGGAAGCAAACCCACTAAATTTACTTTTACAGAATTATTTTGGGCCAGACTCGTGAACAGAACCTCACTGAAAAGTTCGAACCGAGCCTGTAGTGTCGGTTAGCAGAGACCACACACTGCTACCGGGTCTCTGACCCAACACGACCTCACCTATCAACATGTCGGCCGAACCGGTGACAGCCTGGTCCTCCTTCAGAACTCGAACTTCAGCAGGAGCAGCCTCGTGGGCGCGGGGGCATGTCGGATGGGGGCGGGTCCGTGGAGCTCGCTAAATGGACCGGAGCCGCGTGGTTGGTCCGGTCCAGCAGATTATTGCAGGTTCGCCTCAGTTAGCTGGCTAGCTCCTCCTTCGGCTCCGGGGCAGAACCGCAGGTCGGTTCAGTCCCCGTTCGGGTGGGTTTTGGACCCGTTTTTGACCGGGTCCTCGTGGTTATTCTGGGCAGGCTTCACGTGCTGTGTCGGTTCTGCTCTCCACCAGCTCGACAGCTGTTGACACCTGACACCGGGCTGTGCGCATGCGCACTGACCCAGCACACGAGCGAGGGTGGAGTGGGGGTCACTGCTGCTGAGTGGGTCTGAGTAGGAAGAAGGTCTTGATGAGGTTCTGTCCGCTTCTTGATCAGAACCTCGGCATCCAAAACCCACCAGATGTTCTGGTGAAAGGTTCCGGGTCAGGATCGATCAGAACTGAGCTTTAGAAGAGTTGACCTCTTGATGGACAGTCTGCCGCAGGTGTGACAGCTGGCCACGCCCCCTCCCTGTCATGAATGTGGCTCAGATGAAGTCCTGCCACTGTGCCACAGCGATCATGGTTCATAGAAGGAAGGCGCTGGTTCAAATCCCAGCTGTCTCTTTTCTTTTTGCAGTTTGCGTGTTCTCCTCGTGCGTGAACGGGGTTTCTTCAGGTACCAGGCTCAAAAAACGGGCATGATAGGTTAGTGATTCAAACGGTCCCTTAAGACCATCCGACCATACATGGAGGGAGGGACCGCTCAAGTGTCCAGGCTGGTATAGGCTCCAGCATCCCCCATCACCCTGAACTGGACAAAGCGGGAATAGATTGATTGAAGCTCTTTCAGTTATGTGGATTGTCAGGCTTTAGCTTTTTCTGGAGTGTGCATGCAGACATGGGGCTGACAATCAGTTTAATCAGGGCCTTTGTACAAGTTACAGCAAAGGGAAAAGAGCTGCTTTTTTGAACATAAATGCCTTCTAAGCAACCGTATGAATAATGTTAAATTTATAATAGTTTCCTGCATCAAACCTAATATTCGCTTTGCAGGGTCACGTGGGTTGCTGGAGCCTATACCATCTGCTGTAGGGCAAAGATGGGGATTAACCCAGACAGTTTTGCAGACATCATATATACTCTAAGAATTACTTTCACAAAATTACTCTAAAACTGGACCATTTTGTGAAGCAAAAAAATAGTTACAATAAAGAAACAGTAGCCTACACTGTTATTTAGGACTTTTGTCCAACTTTACATTAAAAGAAAAAATATAGAATGTTGCTAAAAGAGATATTCTAAACTATAGACAAAGAGAAAGAATTCCTTCTCATGACTTCCCTCTGCCCCTGCGACAGACTGGCGACCTGTCCAGGGGTGTACCCTGCCTTTGCCCATGAGTAGCCGGGTTAGGCTCCGGCAACCCCGTGACCCCGAAAGGGATAAAGCATGAATGAATGACTTCCCTCTTTTTAAAAAAATACCTTTCCATAAAAAGAAGTGGTCAAACTTCAAACTCAAATCTGAGACATTTCTTCAAGAACCCCGACAATATTGTTGCATCCCCGTCTTTTATTCTTTGAAGAATAAGCACAACAAAATGAAGGATAAACAAATGAGGAGTTCAACAATATTTAATAAAGGATCAAATACTTAAGAGTAGGTTATACTAAGAATTTGTTTACCTTCAGCGCGCTGGACCAAACCAACGATGTTTACTAAATTCAAATATAAAACATTGCTTCAGTCTAATAAGAAAACATTTTGCAATAATATGAAAAGATGATTGATCATATTTTCAGGAGATTTTTTCATCCACTCAAGTTGAATCTGTGTTTTATTGTTTGGATTATTCTCTAATGTGATGTTTTATCAATGAGACCTAAGTGTGGAGGTCTGGAGGTCATGCTACGTCAACATGTTTACGTGTAGTCTTGTAACTGCTCATGGTTGTTATGCTCTGTTTACTGAAGAAAAACTTTAGTCCTTAAAAAATGAAGCAGATTTTTTTGTCTTTTGAGTTCATCGACCGACAATGCTGCAAAGCTCAACGCTGTCAGACAGAACAGATGGTTAGTTATCAAATCATTTACAAAGACTTTGAAGACAAAGATCTGACAGTTAACGGACGGCATTGAATTTTGTTGATGTTGTCTCTTTTGTCATTTTTTGAGAACGGAGAACTGCACCATCCAAAACAGTTTCACCGAAGAAGACCAGGCTTTCACTAGAAGCTGTTGTAACTGTCGACGTGGCCCAGATCGGCCCGGATCCTGCGGGTCAGGGACAGCTAAGATGTCACCAATGGGTGATTTAGGGGGAGCAAAATAACCTTCTGAAATAATCTCCAACCAGTGCCGGGTTGGGAATTCAGTGATGTAATTCTCCTTCCTGTTTCTATTCATCTTAAAAAAGACCCAAGAGTCCATTCAGAATCACAGTTGCTCACATTGGTAGCACAGTTCACTGCTGAACAGCAGACTCAAACTCCATTTACCACAATGTGTAAGAACAGGAAGCATAAACACACTCCTGTATGTCAAGTCTGCGCTTGCAGGAACAACTTCTAACCACAACAACCATATAAAACAAAAGAGAAAAACTTCAACAAGCAAAACACACGTCGCCAGTAAACAGAACTGAGCAGAAGCGCATAAAGGTGTTCCAGACCATACCCGAGCACAGAACACATACATGTCACGCTCAGTGTTCTAGCTGGCCTTGGTGTCTCAGAATGAAATCGCATCTGGAAAATTTTCTACAACCTGACACAACGAGCTGAAATAGGAATGACTAAAAACTTACTCCTGATGTACAACACTGTCAGCAGCTTAACCAGGTGAAAACATCACAGAGAGAACAGACTGGAAGTACGTTTTTAATGTCATTTAAATGACATACTTGCATAAAAAACAATGATTGTATTTTTCTAACGAGATTAAGGCTAGCTGAAGAAATTCTGCAGCCCCCAATTTAATACTTTAATTAAAGGCCTTCGTGTTGTTAACTCTGGCAATGTCAAAGTCATGAAGAAGACTGACCACCTGCTGGACAAGACTGTCTTGTTCTCATCATTCACAGAGACTCAGAAACCGAGTAGTTTAGGATACTTCTGAAGCGAATCCTAGTTTCTAAATTACTTCATGGTTTCCGTAGAAATCCCCAAAGTTTAGTTAAATTCCTGTTACTGTTTCTCCAAAGTTGTTGACACTCCTTTAAAGTTCTTTTAAAGAACTTCTGATGGGTTCTCTGATGTTCCACTGAGGTTCTTCTGAAGATCAACATTGTGATGAACTGGCCTCCTCTTCTGTTGCTTCCATCATAAATATGCATGTTTATTAGATGGAAAAAGAAAATGTGTGAAAATATGTTTTTTTTTTTTTTTTTGTTATTTGACTTTGACACATTACAGAGTAGTTAAAATTATAACTTTATTTTTATCATACAAAATGAGTTTGGTCTTTTCATAATAAAACCTTATTCGAGAGCGAGTCCTCTTCCTCAGACACACATATTTACATATCATTAACAAACTGTACACAGCTTCCTCACATGGATCTCAAACTCCCTTGGAAAACAGTATCGAGCAGAGCTTCACCAATCAAAGCACAAAACTGAACTGTACAAAGGAGCATGGCAGCCTGTAAGTCCCGCCCCTTGACGTGCAGATATAAACAATGAAAAGAAAGAAGAGAGCACCATAAAGCATCATCATCATCATCAAGGCATGCAGGACTTTACGAGATCGAGAACTACAACTACAAACACAAAAAGAAACATCTAAATAAGAAGAAAGGTCAGAGTGCTGCAGAACCGGGTCTGTTCCAATGTTGTTCTCAGTTTTCTGATTTCCCTGTTGTGCTGAGTCCAAAGGATTTTAAATTCCCATCATGCATTGGGACAGTTAAACAAAACAGCTGCCAGTAAAAACAAACACTGCCACGTAGCTGCAGCAGTGAAGGCACAGCTGGAGGCGATAAATAAAAACACACAATAATAAGTTAGTGTCTAGCTAAAACACACAAACATGCACACTCACACTTAGGCTCCACCCACAGATCACAGATTGCTTTTTTTAGCGTCGAATACCAGCAACTTCGACGTTCACGTTTAACTTTCTTCCGTGTGAAGTCAGTTTCTCGTCTAAAAATAGAAGTGTTGTTCTTGTTTGGAGTGGTTCTGCTCACCAGCCTTGTCCACTAGTGCAGCAGCTTGAAGGATTCCCTTTCTAAAGGACTTAAAAAACAAGTTTAGCTAAAGGTAAAAAAGTTTTCTCTTACAAACGTTTTATTTTTCCTTTCTTTCACAAAAAACGTCCTCTCAGTAGAGATCTGTTGAGTGAGACAGCCATCGCCAGTGGTGGCCAGATCCAGGCCTATAGGAATACTGTCTGGTTTGTCACTCCAGAGTTTCAAATCCTACCTGCCACCCATAACCTGGATCAGGTGTGCTTTCCTAAGGAGGAGCTCCAATGACAGGGTCGTGTAGAATAGTAGTGGAACAATGGCCCTCAGGTCTGGAGTTGGACACACCCTTAACTAGAGCTATCCCAGCTTTGTGAGGCCTGGGGAAGTATCGGCCAAGGTCAGTGGGTGTCGCTAGACTCTAACCTGACCTGTATAGAAGCGTCGAGCTTTAAATGTACAAAGACTGAGCAAAGAGGATGAATTCACATGAGCAGACCATAGAAACTGGAATCACACTGAAAAAAGCTCCCTGATTCAGATTCCCTTATTGCCTAGAAGAATTCTCAGAACATCTAAGAACTGCCGGCTCCAGTAGAAAAGTCAGAATATACAAAATAGCAGGTCTGAGATCAGCACATCAATGACCAATAGATCATAGCAAACATCAGTGAAGTTGTGCTTTTGACTCACAAACAGCAGAGGGCTCTGGGAAATATAGTCCAAGGCAGAAGGTGACGTTATTCCCTGATTTTTCATTCGATTGTCATGGTCAGGCTGGTGTCAGGCCGGCTTCGTTTAACATGAATTTAAAATCAACATAAATTTTATTGTAATTGAAAGTTAATCCAACTCCAGTTTTACATCTGATAGCTGAGAGCGGCTGCTGAGTGAAGGAGTCACCATGACTGACTAGAACTTCCTAAAATCAGATCACTGCATAACACACACACAAACACAATAATTCCCAGTTATAGTTCCTGCTTGAATCCAGGTTCTGCGTCCTTTTCTCCTCTGCATACATTAATCAGAGGTCAGTGACTTTGTTTTCCACCAGGGCGGCAACTTGCTGCAGTCGGTATGCCAGCTGCATCTTCTGACCCGAGGTGTCCTCCTCCAGGGACATGATGATCTGGCAGAAGAGTGACAGCCATTCAGTTTCTGTCCTCTTCAGGTTAAACGCGTTCATTTGGACTTCAACAGAACCATTTCAAATGACTTGAGGAAATGCAGCCACAAGGAATAATTGAAAGAAAAAGACACATAAAATGTAAGGTCACGTGACCTGTGTGAGTTACCTGGTCGTAATACTTGCTGATGTACTTGTAAAGTTCGTGAAGAGCAACAATGGTGTTCATCTCTGACGCAAAACTCTGCAGATAGACAGACCCAGTGAGACAGGAACAGAGCGATGATGCAGACCAACAAATGCAAACGTGTAGACAAACTGGTGAGGGCAGACAGGCACAGACACAAAGATGGAGCTAGGCAGGTGGCAGACAGACACGGTGAGACAAGTGCGTACAATCAGGTGCAAAGAGACAGATGCAGATAGTCAGCTGCAGACAGAAAGACAGGTGCAAAGAGGGAGAGGCATGTCCAAACAGACAGGTGTAGTTAGACAGGAGCATGTGCTTACAGACAGATGCAGTTAGACAGGTGCAATGAGACAGCTGCAGGTGCATACAGACAGATGCAGTGAGACTGGAACAAACAGGCATGTAAAGAAAATCAACAACAAAAAGGTGTGGTCACACAGGTTTGTGTTTACTAACCCCAGAAAGTTCAGTTAGATAGGAGTTCATCTCCTGATAACATCCAGATGCAGCACTGCGGATGTCACTGTAATACCTTCACACACACACGCACACACAAAAACACACACACACATTACTGTTTGTCTGTGACTCACTAACAGCTGCAATAGAAAGTGTTCCAACTACAACTGGGTTTCCCAACTCTGCTCTCAGGATCTACAACTCTAGCAGTTTTCCAGCTCTCCCTGAACTTCCTGCTGCTGATTACCTGGATCAGGTGTGTTCAGCCTATCAGAATGAGGAGATACCTGAGTAGTGCCTTAGTCACAACTGTCCTTACAGGTGGACACGGGCAGTCTGCAGATGAAAAATGAGCAAATCTGTACGAGGCATGCAGGTGGCCCGCAGAAAATATCAAAGTCGTAGACTGCTCAGTAAGCCCGTAGGGCGAAAATGTTCTTGCACATTTTTCCCTACAAGCATGCTGTGGGTGACAGGTCATGAACATTTTATTTTTTGTCAATGCAACAGAGACACAAAGGAGACACAAAGGAGACACACCGCAGACGGCCCAGCGTAAATCACCCTTAAGCGGACAGCATCACCCATAAGTCTGTGTAACTTACATTAACCTTACAAATTCTTCATGGTACCTTTACATCACATCTTTGGAAAGAAAAGAACCTAGAGCTGTGTGGAAGGTTGGGAGGTACCGGCTTGACAAAGTTAGACTCCAAACAGCCTAGGATTTGGAACTCAATCCCTCAAGAGGAGTTGGACTCTCTTGCATCCTGTAGTTGCTCTCAATGAGAGGCGGTGGGCTGGTGTGGGGCTTATTCGTGAGCCCTTAGCTACCAAGTGTTGGCATTCACCCTGGTGGATGAGAGGGTCATGCCCCTCGCCTTCGGGTGGGGGACACGCTCTGACAGGGTGAGGCCACCCGGAGAAACTCAAAGGACAGCTTCTCCTCCTCCACATTGAGAGGAGCCACTTGAATTGGTCTTGATGGCTCCTTGACACTTCCCTGTTCCAGGCATGTCCCAGCAGCTGGAGACCCCGGATACACTGCATCTACTTCCCTGTTATTCTGTGTCAGTTCCTAGAGTCCAAACTAAACATGGAGAATCTGCATTCAGCTTCTATGCTCCACAGATCTGGAACAGACTTTCAGAAAGCCTTAGATCAGCTGAAACACTCAGTGTATTTAAATCCAGGTTAAAGACTCACCTGTTCTCAGCTGCATTTGATTCATTTGGATTTAAGAGTTTACATCCGCACTGTTCTATACAAATAAACTTGCCTTGCCTATGTGTAATGCCTGAATCCCCAGTTTTGGATAATCATCAAAGGCAAGTGTTCCGAATGAATTGTAAGGTTTATTTTGCTCATTAAACAGATGTAATCCTCAGTAGATCCAGTTATTAAACCAAAAAACAACAGGCTTTTGTATGTGTTAAGTTTGCACATCATCTTGTGCGCAAACTTTAGGAAATGGAGGTTTCAGTTTTTGAGGAAGGCGATCTTACCTCTCCACTAGCTGTTTGTATCTGGGAATCTCTCTGGCATACAGGAGTTTGTTTACAGGAGAGTCCTGGTTGGACAAAAGAATAATATGAAGCTTTGTGACACTGGGACACTGAGCAGGCTGAAAGACAGACAAGGCTAACCCGTCCAACTTTGTGTTCAGAGGTTGTGCATGAGTCGATGAACGTCTGAGCAATGACAGACAGGATGGCGTCAATGCTGTCTGTGATCTGAACATCCAGAACAAACTGGGGATTCTTCAGAATGTTGACCCAGAACCTCAGGGGCAGACTGGGGAAAAACAGTCAAATCGACAGGTCAACCAGGCATTCACAGTCAATGATTCATTGACAAATTCCATTCCACACTCCAGCTGTGATGCTCACCTGTTGGTCTTCCAGATGTGGACAGTGTCTGGATCATCAATCCCATGTTTCTCAGCCATGTCATCCAAAAAGTCAAAGAAGAACCTGACGGCAATGGGAGGAGGGCGCTTTGTATTGAGGATGGCCACAAAGACGTCATCCACAAACTTCTGTAGTGTCCCCTGTGAGGATCCCGGGTTAAGAAGACATGCCAGTGGTCAGCTTATCAGATAAACATTGCTAGAAGCTAAGCACGGGTTTGTGTAATGCTACCTTCATGGACAGCAGCCGGGTCAGGTAAATCTCGGGTATGGCTTTGGCCCTCTCCCTCTCCCTCATGCTGCTCTTCCTGTGTTTTGGGATTTCTGGATCTTCACTGCTCTTCACCAGGTGCCACAAACGGAAGCCCTCCTCCTCCTCACCCTCCAGCATTGGCGTTTCTATGGGAGCACAGAAAAATGAGTCTTGCGGTCAAAAAGAACCAGGACTACTGAGATTTATCGTTTATAACCCCTTTCAGCAACTTTGAAGGATGTAGTTTGGATTTTATCCTACACCTGACCTGTCCAATAGGTGAGCAAACAGACAGTATCTGAGATTCTCTTGTTTTGGAGAGATATTATTTTTATGATTTGGGCTCAGTTGTACTGTATACTTCTTTGGTAAACCAAGTGTATAGTTTCATTTAGTACCAACAAGCAAGTAAGAATCCTGTCCTTCACAGACCTGCTACTTCTTCATATACTCTCTTCGTATACACTCTGAAACAGACTGCAACCTCTGTGTTCTTACTCTCGCCGGTCTGGAAAACCTGACTGATTCCTCCTGAACTCTGCGATCGAGGAATCAGAGCCACAGTGGCTCCATCTGGAACCTGAGGAGAGCAGACCAGGATATGAACAGAGATGGAGGAGCCTGCTTCATCTTGAGGGCTTGGAAACAAAGGAGATGGAGAAATGCAGTGGTTGGCTCTTACCTTGTAGTGCTGCAGTGTATTAAGACGTTTCCAGTGACCCTGAACAACTGCTGTGACATCATCATCTGAGAGTGTCAGGTGACCAGCCTGACCCGAACGCCACTCTGTTGAAAACAGGAGAACAGGTCAGGAAGGGCTGTGTGCCAAACTACTGTACAGCAGAAAACAAGGTGCGACAGGTTGGACAATACCCAGATCCAGGCTGTCGGCTGCAGGTCTCTGAGAGAAGGGAGCTCCTCTGTAGACCTGATCCAAGATTTTATCTTTCACCTAAACATGTGGGACAGGCAGAGGTAAAAAAAAAAACATCCTGGTGAGAAACTGACAGACAATCTAGCAGACAGACAGGAGGTCACCTGTGTGATGGTGTCGATGTCGAGGACTTTAACCGGACACGGTTGGACCTCCACCCCATTCTTCACCAAGACAGTTAGAGTCTGTGAGACAGGTGCAGAGACAGACAGGTGCATTATGAAAACACTTTTCCAGGTGTAAATGAGCCAATGATGTGCTGCCCAGACTATTTTACCATGGCACAGTAATCAATGTCCTCTCGCAGCAGGTGGCTGTCATTTAGCGTCCGCTTGGCTTTTCCTGTCACCGCGTCCACCGGACCCTTGTCTACCTGGTACTTTATGGCCCGGTAGAGCATGTAGAGTGGCTCACCTGCCACGTCCTGGCAGACAGTCAGGTTAGGGTGAGACAGGCAGTTGAACAGAGGCAGACAGTCAAGCACATTGACACGCATGCAGCCAGTTACCTTGAGAAAGGAGTAGAGGCAGATAGACATCCAGTTGGTCAACATCTTTTCAACAACTGTTTCTGTCCTGGAAGTTAGCACAAGACAAGCAAGTCAGATGACCAGGTCCAGAACTTGTTCCTACTTTATCAAGTGACCTGACCACAGTCCTTCCCAGCCCAGACAGCTTGCTTAGAGACACTTCTTCCACTTCCTTGTTTTGCTTTTAATCTCCTTTTAAAACTGCACAATTCCATAACCAAATCGGCTTGGCAAAGGTTGGCTTATGAACCAGGTTAAAGAATGAAGTATATTTGGAATTTGGTTTGGATCCCACAAACCTAAACTGTGTACCCAATAACATGATTGCTTTTCATGGATCCGGGATGAATAGGATCAATACTAAAAATACCCTTTAAGTAGTTCAGGTGTCTCTTCTGCACCATAATCGGTGCTGCTGAACAGAACCAGTAGGACAGATATGTGGAATCTATATTCTGTGTTTATTTTCATACCGGCGCAGCATGAGTTTGGGGTTTTTGGTGACATACTGCTGCACCAAGTCCTGCAGCAGACTCTTCATGACCTCTGTAAAGTACTCCAGCTTGTCGTGCAGAGCTATGGTGAGCAGGCTGGCCACGTAACCCCGGTCTCTCTGAGAGAAACCCTGCTGGGCCTCCAGAGTGTGGATGAACTATGACACAGAACAAAGCGGCTCAGTGTCGTTGCAGGTCCAGGTTTAACGGGTCTAAAGCGCCAACACCCACCCTAGTGAGGAAGAGTCTATTGTTGAGCAGGTTAATGAGCTGCTGAAGGCCTTGCTCCACGGTCAGCCTTCTAGACTCTGGCAGATCCAGTTGGCGGCTAAGCAGCACCATCTGTTGGCCTGGAAAGAAGACTCTCTCTGCATAAGCCCTGTACTCCAGCAAAGGAAGCCCAGGACCCCCAACATCACTGCTCAGATCCATCATCTCGGTCATCAGGTCTGCAGAGAAAAAAGAAAGTTAAAGAACAGACGGGTCCGGACCAGTAGCCTGCAAAAACTGGGCTTGGTGTACCGGTGAACTCTTTGCGGCACTGATCTCCAACGTTGATCTCCATAGTTTCCAACTGGAGCAAAACCTTCTTGTAATCTCTGAGAGCCTGTTTGCTTTTCCTCCTGCACAAAACACAGCAGAGGTATAGAGCTGCTGATTGGAGCTAAAATGACTGTATTCCTTTATGGACTCTGCTTTTTAAATTGAATCCGGTACTGAAGCACAGCTGGGTTCCAAACCCTTTCATCACAGTTGGGAGCATTGACCTATCATACATGTCTTGATATGCTCTAACATTAAGAGTTCCTTACCCCGAAGCTAACAGCTTGAACACCGTAAATTTTAACCTTTAAGTTCCACTCCGATCATCTCTTGATCCAGATTTTTGACAAAATAAAAAAAAAAACTGTGTTGTTTTCTGGGACATTAAAAAAAAGGCTTACATGGATCTATTTTGTCTGCAAGTGGATGAAAGCTGATGTTTTTAGCCTGATTGCTAGGGCAAAAATAAAAACAAGAATAAAATGAGCTGACCTTTTTTTATTGTTGTCTCAATGAAAATAAGAAAACATCCTAAAGTTCAGGAGGTCTGAGCAGACTGCTTTCCATCCAGCAGCGGCCCTCTGTCTGGCCGTGAGCTCCTCTCCCGGGAGCCGGCATAGTGAGCGTGTCCACTACAGCTGCATAGGTCCCGACAGACTCTCTAGAGTGTACACCGCCTTTACCCAACAGTAACCGGGACGGGATTTGGAAACCCCGCTGCCCAGAAAGGGATACAGCAGGTTAAGAAAATGAACGGAAATTCAGGAGAACTATGGATCGATCCACCATCGAGAACCTCAATTCGCGTCTAAACCGTTGACTTTATATTGAAATTGGCCGGCTCCGCTGCGTGAATCACGTTTGGTGTGAGTGCACCTTCAGGCCTGCTGATTGTAGCAGCTGCATCACAGCTAGAAGCCTTTTTAACAACTCAGAAATGCAGTCCTAATCTTAATTTTCTTATGTCCTCCATCATCAGAAAAAATGCCACTAGAACATGTTAATAACACCAAGAAACACCCTTTCGGGTCTTTAAATCTTCAGTTTAACGCAGTCTCTGTGACTTTAAATATAGTACAGCTTTCAGGTTGAGTTGCTGTTTTCCACTTTTGTTTCTAAACCTGGGTACGGTTGGACCTAAGGATGACTGACTGAACACCCCTGACTCCTCAAATTTACAGGACAGGAGCTCCCAAGGACCAGAGCACAGGTACACACCTGTACATGAGAATGACCACCAGCACCATAAGAATTATGGCAGCAGCTCCCGCCCCCAGACCAATCTGAGCAGCCAATGGGACAGGAGACAGCATGGAATCACTGTCATACTGAACCAGCCCCAGGTCCACCTTTAGGTTCCCCATGAACACCTGAGAGACAAAACAGATTCACACAGTCCACAGTCATGAAGAAAAGCCTCCACTACAGTTTTGGTTTTTCAAAAAGGAACTAAAGAATCAGCGTCTCTGGGTCTGCATATCGATAAGAACTTTAGCTGATTACTTTTGGTCATGTCATTTCACAATCAAACAAATTATTAATAAATTAACTAATAAAATACCACATGTATTATTTTGTGTAAAAACATAGACCTCTGTTCAAAATGGAATGGACTAAACCAAACTTTCCTCTCCGACTGTGTTACCTTTAGTCTTGGAAGTTGGTGGCCGTCGTCGACACTCATTGGCTGAACCTCTGGGGGTTCACAGTACAGGTGAGTGCTGTCCAAGGTCTTCACCTCACACTTCCGATCCCCAAGCCGAGCTATCACTTCCCTTCTACCCATGGCTCTGGTCAGGTCCCGACCCTGCAGGACACCAGAAGAGTAGGAGCGATTAAAAGTGATGAAGTGTTGGGACTCAGAGCCCCTGGTTTTACCGTACCTCCACGGCGATCACTCCTCCAGGTTTGAAACGATACGGTACATCTGCAGCTTCACTGTTTAGAGGGAAAATCTTTGGGTTTGGATAATAGGTGAAGCTTTTACCCTGAAAGACAGACAGAGAGGCAGAAAGGTCAGCACACAGACAGGTGAGCAGACTGATGAGAGGACCGACAGGTACCTTGATGCTCTCGAAGTGGACTTGAACATTGTCCAGCTGAAACCAAACACCTTTCACTTTAAGATCTGGAGATACGGCGGGGGTTGGACAGCTAATCTGGGAGGATGACAGGACAGAGCAGCGCTCTGACACCTGACAGACAGACAGACGGGTAGAGGCGAGACAGGTAAGTACAGATGGTATCCTGTCAGGTACAGGTATCCTGTCTCATCAATGGGCTTTCCTCACCGTTGTCATTGTGCTGTTAAAGACCAGCTGCTGTTTGGCGGTGAGAAAAGCCACTCGTCTTTTCCGTTTGACCCTCTGTACCTCCTGAGGCTCCACCCACACAGACATAATTGGCTGCTGCACCACATCCAGATTCCTGCCCATTACCACAACGATGCGTCCACCACTGAAGACAGTAAGCTGTTGTTAGGACGTTGTTTGGAAAAAAAGCCACGTTTTTTCCAGAAGCACAACTATCAGGACAAAGCAAAATCAAGCTCAATCCAGTCAGCCTGGTGTGTGTTTACATGAGAGCAGTCTCCCATGTTTACCCTGAACACGTCCTAACGTTCAGGATGGAGAGACTACAGTGACATCTGTTGCCAACTCTGCAGAAACTTCTTTACAGCCTGTTGGCTACAATTCATGATGTAATAAAGTTATATGAAGTCAAAAAATAGTTCAGCATTGAGGCTGTAGGGATCGAAAATAAATAACAAAAATAATAATCCGATTTTTTTCTTGATGTCACAAACAAATAATGGAATGATGGTTTTCTTTCACTGTGGAGTTTGAAACAAACAAATGATGAAGCAAAACTTCAGCTCCAACAGCAGCAAACCACAGACTGATAAGTTCTTACGCGCAGAAGCTCTCAGCAGGCATGGCGTCCGTGATAACTGGGTCGTCAAGGTAACGAAAGGCACGCTTTGGAACCGTTCGCTTAGCTTTTCCAAAGAAAACCCAAACTGGAACTTCCCCAGTCTGATTACTTGATCCAGTCTGACACACCAGCCTAGTGTCGTTCACCTCCCCCATTCTGAAGAGGAAAACAAGCAGAAGAGGAGCTTAGCAGATGAAACAAGGTGAAGGTTGAGCCCGGTGTTTGGTTCGGTTTAGAGGCTGCAGAACCACTGCAGTACTCACATACGGCAGGGCCATGGACCCAAGAAGACACTCAGGTCTGATATTTGACCTGTCAGCAGGTGGCGCCCTCTAATGGTCACTCTGGTCCCTCCTGAGACAGGACCTTTGTCAGGAACAAGATCCAGTAACTGGGGGTCCTGAGGAGAGACCACCCCTGGATTAAGTTACTGGTTGCATAGACTAAGTGTGCAGCAGGTCTGAACTCATGGTGTGGTTACACATCTTACCTGATAGGTGAAAATGGGTGTGGCCTCTCCAGGCAGACTTGTTCCCATAGAAAACAGGACAGGCCCCACCCTCTGCTTCCCACTGGGCTGCAGCTCACACACAACCCTAACACAGGTCAGGACAAAGGTCAGGACATGTCTCTGAGCAGGACTTAACTTCTGAGTCTTACATGAATCAAGTTTCTAGAACATCCTTTTTTCAAACACAGATTCAGTTTCAAATTTTATTTGTCACATGCATACATGGACATAGTACAGTATGTAGTGAAATGTATTGCACAACTGTCCCGCAGAGTACAAGTAAGTATAAGAGCAGCAAGTACAACATAGTTTAAAAGTACAAGTATTTAAGTATAAAAAATACATTTCAGTAAAATATATGCCCATAAAACCTACTATACGGTTTGTACTAAACAGCAATAATAGTGGTAAGGTCACTGAGATAAAGTGTTGTTGTGCTGCAGAGAGCTAAAAGGGGATAAAGGGACAATACTGTGCACAGAGTGTAGAGTAGTTAGCAGTTAGTTCCTGTTAAAAAAACATCTGAGATATTTATGTAATATTTCTTCATTCTTTCTAAAAGCTGATAATTGGTCCTGCAGGATTACTAGTCATTCTGAGAATTTCTAAAACTAGAGTGAGGGGCGGAAGCAGCACTTTAGTGAAATCAACTCCCTGATTCAGTTCAAGAGCGAGACATCATCTGTGTCTTTAAATTCTTTGTCACCCTGACAAAGCTTGTGCACGCACACAGAGCGCCACACCCACTGCACTCTGTGTGCAGTGGAACCAAAATCTCCTCTGAGCAGCGCATCAGTTGGTGCTGTCTGACAGACCGTATATCTTCCAATAGTAGCTGGGGCATTCATTTTAAAAAGTCGGCCAACCCAGCGTTTATTGGAGACCAGCGGCCAATATTGGAAGATATACGGTACTTTTGAGATCTCAAAATAACCAGTAGGACAATCTGAGTCTTAAAAAAGTATTTAAGATAGAAAGTGTTGCACCTGTGTTGTAGTTGATCAAGAAACCCTGATTCTTGAGTAAGTTGTTGTTAGTGAATTACATTTATTGAATAATAATTGCATTCATGCTTGATTATAAATTGATGGCTCAGTAGGTTGGGTGCAGGACTGTCACACAGGACACCTGGGTTCTTAGTCTAGTGCGAGTCCTTAGGCTAGAACCTTCACACTGCTGCCCAACTGTCTGGGTCTGCTTGTGTCTTGAACATACAGGATTGTGTCAGAAAGGGCATCCTGTGCAAATATCTCCACCAAAAGCACACCTGTGCAAATGAATGAAAGCCGATTTGCCTTAGTGACCCGACAGGATAAGGTGAACAACAATATGTTTGTTAGTAAATAATAAATAAAACAGGACAAAGAACATAGAGGTGGAGCTTAGCTGATGGGTTACCTGGAGGAGATCTGGTAACCCTCCAACTGTGGCACACATGGAACACCTGCCACATGAACTCGGCCCACCACGTCCTGGTACCTCATGCCCAGATTAGACCCAGTGATTGTCAGGAGGACCCCTCCCTCCAAAGGCCCAGTGACAGGAAACACCTGCACACACTCGGATGCTCAGACGTTTCCACAGTAGCAGCTTCTTTACAGTCAAACAACTGCTGGACTCACCTGTGTTATTTGAGGAGGTGGACAGGTGTCAGCAGGCTCGCTGAAGCATGACTGGTTGTAAACACAGATGGGAGTGGGTCTTCCGGGACACCAAACACACCCATACTCCCTAGGTACCGCCCAGCACTGTGAGCAATCGGATTTACCGGCTGAACAATCGTAGAGATGGACTAAACAGTGAGAGGACAGACAGGTGTTTGTGCAGCTAAAGGTTCCTGAAAATCAAATCTAGACCAGACCC
>BSAI01000015.1:26647007-26671966 GCA_036245035.1 Adrianichthys oophorus
TCTGCAAGCTTTTTACATGTGTCCTGCAAGTGTTCATTGTGTGCTCTGTTCACCTTCCACGTGTTCTGTAAATATGTAGCAGATTTTCTCCAAGTGTTCTATAAATTGTCTGTGTTCTGCATATTTAGTAAGAGTTCTGCAGATACTTGGAAATTTTAAGCAGTTTTTTGAATAGGCATTTTTTGTTCTAAGTGTTCTTGAAGTGTTCAATGGTTGCTCTCTTCTGCAGGAGTTCTGTTTCTTTCCCTGTTTCCTTCCCTGTTTTATCTTAGTCTTTCGTTTCCTTTGGTTTTTCCCTTCAGGGGTCGCAACAGCAGATCAGCTTTCATAGGTCTGATTGGGATGTTTGGTTTGGCTAAGATTTGACGTCGGATGCCCTTCCTGACACAACCTTCCATATTTTTCCGGGCTTGGGACCAGCACAATGAGACTGAGGCTTGGGTTCTCTCGTGGCTGCATTACCCTGTTTAATAGATGTGTTTTTGAAAAATCCATTAAAAATGTATTTAGAGTCAAACTATATGTTTGCAGCAGTAATATTAAATGAGTTTTGTATCCATGACTCCTCAATTTAGAGGAACAACATCTCTAAAATACTGAAACTTTGGCACATTGTTGTCATTTCTGTTTAAGACAATTCAGTGAAAACTACATTTGCGGGTGTGGTGATTTTTACATGTGAATGTCAATCACACAGGCTGCACGTGAAGCCTCTGAGGGGGGTGAATGGGGCTTTGGGGAGTGGCAGATTAAGCAACCGTGAAAACCTGAAGCACAAAAGACAGCAGTCAAAAGGAAGGGATGGGTTGGGGAGGGGGGGTTAAAGGTGAGCTGCAGCAATTAGGGAGAGATGTGTGCGAAAAACCAGGCGAGTTACAGATTTTAATCCAACAGAACTTCGCCAAACTGCTCCAAGGTACAGTGGGGGGGTGGGGGGGTGGGGGGAGTCTGGGGTGGGGGAGCTGCACATTCAAACACAAACACAGTAACATAGAAGGAACAATGGACTGACACACTGAAGCCTCGTTTCCACGGAGAAGTCTGGCACAATACGATCCAGTCCGGTGTTTGGAGCGTTTCCATTGTAATAAGGACCCATTAAACAAAACCAGTCCTTACCTCCTGTGGTACGGTTGTAGGTCCATAGAAAAGTGGAAGGGAAAGGAGAGGAGCCGCTGTTGCCACCCTTTGATTGGCAGAAAGTGACGACATTAGAAAGCGCCAATATAGCGCTAATTTAAGCTAACATTTCCAATGTTTCTTTAAGGCAGTACTTATCTTAGCCGCCAGCAGTCTTCTTTCAAACAACATTAAATTCCTGTTGTACACGATGAACCAGAAATAAAACAATAAAAAGACGAGCTGCTGGATGGCCTCCATTGTTGTTGCTTTTCTAGTCGCCGCACTACGATGACGCAATGACACGCTAGCAGTCTACACCACGCATGCGCCGTGAAAACAGACGCTCACCAGAATTAACTGGACCATACCATACCACTCTTACTGGACCAGACGGCTCAGTGGAAACAAGGATTTGGTCTTTTTAAAGTTTAGGTCCCTTTCGTTTTTGACCCCTGGGGCAGCGAGCACCGGACACAACCAGCCTACCCCTCTACAACCCCCATCCCCTTTCCCCAAAATCCAATCCATCCCTTGATGCTCAGATGAACTGGGTTCATTTCAGAGTCTTTGTTCTTACCTGTTCATGGATTTATTACATTTATCTGTCCGAAGTCTACAGAGACTGACCCCCCCAACCCCCTGAGTTTCTCCGATCACGTGACCGGTCCTCAGCGTGCAAGAATTACTACTCCTCTCAAAAATAACTGCAGGTTTGTGTTTCCTGTCACCATCAGCTAATCTTCTTTAAACACTAATATAGCAGCTGGTTGCCACGGTGACCAGATGCCCCGACTGAGTGGGTGTTTGCAGTTTAAAGAGACTGAAGTTGCACACAAACCTGCTACAACGAGGACTGTGGGAAGGAACCGCCGTCATCGGGTGGCAGTTTCCTACAAACACAAAAACACAAACGTTTTAGCTCAAGAGACCGAAAACAAGAACACAATATAACACATCACTGTTCTTAACAGACAATTTATTCTTTGTTTCTAAGACTTTCGTGTCTTTTTTTCTTGTTTCAAGCTGAATAAGTTGGGGGCAGACAGTTTTAAGAGTATTGGGGGATAGTAGCAGGCAGGAAGATGCAGAGAAGGGAAGAGTAGAACTCCACTATTTTCTGTCCTCAGTGTTGATTTGTCAAATATTTGTTAATTATTATCGTAAAATAAACCGCATTTATAAAAGTGGAAAACAGCATCATCTAAACTTGCTTGGTTGAAATCTAAATGACCAGATTACCAAGGCTAAGATTCAGACACACAGTAAACACTGTGATAATGTAATAAAGTCAGTACGGCACAGTTTTTAACCCACTTTGTTTTTTCTCACTGCTGCTCCACACATCACGGCTTTTGAACAACCAAGAGTCCAAACTACTGACTGATGATACCTATAAAATGGTTTACTTTCGGTTCCAACCAAATGACATCAACCCAGTTGCTATTTTGTTGTGATGCAGAGGTCACCATGTTGGAACCAGACCTCGCCAGTAAGCCGTGATTGGTTTGAGATCTGTCAATCAAACGTTTCGAGCGTTGGACGTGGAACCAGCAGGCACCACCTACTTTTATTGAGGCACCTGATTGGTCAGTTTATAAGTTGAAAAACTTGAACTACAAAAAAAAACTAATTAAAAAATGATGATTATTAAGAAGATGTTAAAAAAGTATCAGAGCAAGAATGGTTATTTTGAACACTAGAATGACTAGTAACAGCCGTTTATTTCTCATTAGAAGTCTATGGGATTTTAGCTTCTTGGAACCAGCAGTTACTTCCTGTTTGGAATGCCAGGGAGGAGGGGTCACTCAGTCCAGTCCTCATATACAGTCAATGATCCTGTCTAAACATGCTTCAAAGCTACTGAGATCCATGCCTGGTGTGGCTCTGTGCCTAGAAATGTTGAAATTTCAAAGTAGCCTGACTTCCTGGACACACAAAAGCAAGAAAACCAGACATAGCAAGGGAGAGCGAAGTGAAGCAGGAGGCACAAAACACAGGGGAACGCAATTAAGATCCTGATCCAAGCTGACTGAAAGGAATTATCACAAAGCATTTCAAAGTAAAACTCAAAAGTTAGGCTGTGAAAACAGGATGGATGCCATCATTCCCACAAAGACCACGCTTTTCCCAGAAGCTTTTTCAATTGGAGGTGGACGCCACCTAGACAGCCAATGGCTAGAAGACAACATGCTGCTAAATATGCCATGATTGGTATCATTTTATTCTGGCCCTGGGATAGTCTGACATTGTTACTGAAAATTAAACAATGAAGCTAAATGATCTTTGCTGACCTCTGACTGTCAGAACTAGTATTTACATTGACCCTTAGGCGCCGTCCAAAACAAACATGGAGGAAAAACAAATTGTTCTCCTGCTGCACTTTCAAACTTTTTTTTCTTATTTGCATCAAGATATTATTATTCTTTTTATATTATGTATTTAAGTAGTATTTATTTTTTCCTTCCTCTGACGAATGCAGGACAGCAAGTCATCAAACTGGGTTACAGAAACTAGGAAGAACCGCTGAAAGCACCTTCATCTTTCCTTTCCTAAAACAATATTTAGCACCTTTCAGCTCACAACCTACGTCATATTGATCAAGTTTATTTTCACAAACACAGACTTGAAAAAAATTCCGCGTCACGCTCCCAAAGAATGGAATAACCTTCCCACTTCTGTTCATTTTTTTTACATCTTTAATTTAATTTAGGAAAGCTCTTTTACAACCTACCTGTTGTTGGCAAAAACATTTTTGCATGTCACTTTTCTTTCTCTGTTCTTTCTTAGGATATTAAAACATCAGTTAGGTTCTGTGTTTTCATTTCATATGTTTTGTAAAACTGTTTTGGGATGAGGGGTAAAAGTGAGAGCTTTTACGTGTGTGTCACTTGTATATTTAGCCTGTATCATAATTTGCATAGTCTTTTGTCTGTTTCTTTTTATTTGCTTGTTATTTCACCTTATGTTGTTTCTTTTGTTATAAATCTAAAAGGAGAAAGCCCTTAAAAAAAAGTTGCATCTCCAGGGACTAATCCTCCTATTGCTTATTAAATGTTTAAATAATAAATAAACAAGTTCAGATCCTGGTTCCAGGAGTTGATGATAAAAAAAAGATCTCATGAACTCAGACATGGACACGTGCTTACTGAAGTTTCTGTAGATTTCTTTCAAACAAATAAACCTGATCTCTTAACATCATCCATGTCTTTTTTGCATTGTAAACGAGATTTACAGTCAGTGCTTTAATGTAGCAATGAGGCTAAAAACTTGACGGTAGTTTATCCCACACGTGAATATAACGTCTAGTTTCCGAACACATTTTTGGACAAGTGTGGAGCACTGAATTTAAGGCAATCAAAAATAAGTAACGGATGCAAATTTGATGTGGTTAGGCTGTCTCGGTCCAGCTAGTACCTGACCAAGTAGCGACAGGGGCGGTGCTTTGGGGTGGGGATCCTCTCTCTTTGTGTGTGTGTGGTGGTGGGGGGTGGGGGTGGGGGTGGGGGTCGGCTTTCACGCAGTGGGGCCTCTGCCCTGGGGAGACTTGGGCCCAATGCTGGCGGGGCAGGGGGACGGTTGTTTCACCATCGGGGGTCAGTTTGGTAGCTGTCCCCGACCTTCCCTCCTTCCTCATACGACCACTTATTAGGTTGAAAGGGGGGGGCGTGCTTGCGGAATACCTCGAGGGGCCGAGCCACTTGGCAGTGGTCCACCCCTCCCATGGTCTCCGCACAGTTTCGCCCCCTTCTCTTGGTTTTAATTGCACCTTAGACACGTAGGACCCTTGGTGGGGGGTGCTTTGACATCAGTGCCAGCAATCAGGAGATGTCCTCAGTGCCCTGCTCACCAATTTTAACTGCACCCTTTATTACACACACCCTTCAAACCACAAGAAACACACCTCAACACACACACACACACACAAATACATTACACAAGGAAGGTGGGACTACTGATCTTCTGTCCCCTACCCCATCCCCGGTGGAGGGAACAGGGCCTTCGGCAGCGGCGGCCTTGTCTCTTGGGTGTCGGCCTCCTGGGCCCGGCGGCCCCCTCTCCACGCTGGGAGAGGGATCCCTTTGTCCTCTGGCAAGTCCATGAGCGGGGGACCATATTCCATCTGAGCCTGGAGGGTGTCTGTCCTTGTGGTGCGGGTTCTGGTCCTTACCCTCGGGTGTCGGACCCCTTCTAAATCACAACATTAGGTGAGCCTGGTCAAGCTGTGTACAACTTTGGGGACCCCCACTTTACTTGGTCATCCCTCCTCCAGCGGTAGCTGACCCCCGCCGTACTCTCTTGTGGATCTCCACGGCTGCCTGGAGCTTTGGAGCGGGTCTCCCATGGGGGGCACCGGCTCGTACCCAGGGCTGGGGTGGGGGGATGCTCAGAACTCCTGGGTGGTGGTGGGCGGCTTGTCTGGGGTGGTGGGGCTCTCGGCGGTGGGGCCCCGCGCTGGGCCCCCTGGTGGGGTTGGAGGGCTGCTCTCCTGACTGGGCAGGGACTTGCGCTCTGCACTTCCGTACCTCACTGCTCTCGGGTGTTGGGGGCCCGTGTGGCTGTCCTGCGGGCCCTGGTCTGGGTGCCTGGCTGGGCTGCCTGGCGGATCTCCTCCATTGACCCCACAGTATGGGTGCGGGGGCGGGCCCTGGTCGGCGCTGCTGCCTCGGCGGGGGTCTTGGTGTGGGGATGGCTGGGAGTTCTCCCTCCTTTTTTTTTACATTCCATCATCCGCTTCAGCTTAACATAACATTCACCTGAGCACAGGCGTCGGCTCACCTTTGCACCTTCAAATAGTGTGCGTGACAGAATGTAATGCTTTACATGTGTTGGTTGGTATGCACAAGTGTGCATGTGAACTGGATGTGGACAAGTTTGTGAACACTCTTGGAGCCGGCAGGTATGTAACAGCTGAGTGTGTGGACAGGCCCCGCCCATTTTAGACCAACACTCACGATTGTAATGGGTATAAGCTCCAGCATTTTGTTGCCTGTGGTTTTACGACTCTACCCTCCCTTCCCGGTAGTCATCCTCTAACTTCTATGATCCACCTTTTTTTCCTTTTCTTTTGCGACGCCCCTCTCCCTGACAACTCTCTCTTTGTCCCGCTTTCTTTTTCCGTCCGGTCCAACAAAAAGAACACAAACAAAACATAATAATAATAACAATTAATAAAAATAAAGTTTAGTTTAAATTACAAAAGGGGCTTATACTAATATACATTTTGTGTTCTCTATGATTTGTAACCCCCGATTGTAAGAGTAAAATCTGTCTAATACAGAACAAGTTTAAAAAAAAAAAAAAGAAGCCCTGTCAGCCTTTTTAGATGGAGGTTTTATCTGGTTTTGTCAGGTCAGCTGACTTCAGCTGAGTTTTTATCTTGTTCATGTTTTAGTGTGTCAAGTTTTTATTATGATGTTTTCACTTTTGTTCCCGTTTTCTCCTGTCCACCAGTTTCCCTGCATTTGGGTTTCCCATCTTCACCCATCCATGACACTACATCCATGCAATCATTGGAGGTAAAGATCTGAACTGATTGAACAGCTCAGATAATGTTGTGTTCATGAAGCCATTCATGTGATTGTGAGCATCTGCCCCTTTGAGCCCCCAACCCAAAGCTTTGTTTTAGGATGGGGTCTCATTTCCTGGCTCCACATCAGCCATCTGCCTTCAAGGCCAACTGTGAGGTCAAGTCATGAATCACTTCCTCTGAGTGTCACACTACATGGTGTGTTAATGAGCTCCAATGAGTGCAGAAGTAATCAATCACAACAGCCTCTGACTGGTGATCCAGGGTGCCCATAAAAGAATCTGCTTCCTGCTGATCAGCATCTATTGGAGGTTGAAGGAAAACCTGAGGAAACAGGGAGGTCTCAGGGGCCTCTGGGCTCTGCCAGCTCCAGCCTGGGGCCACCATGTCAGTGCTCCAGTATTCTTTAACAAGCAGCTGGCCCCACCTCTTCACAGATTTAACCACGCATCAGGAAAACAATCATCGATCAATGCAGATCAATCACTGATCCCCGTGGCCCTTAAGTTGATTGACAAAGACAAACATTTGATTGAAATTACCAATAACCAGTGTTTGGACCAATAACATTTAAAGTAATGCTGTTATTTAGTCAGTAATGGGGTAATCTAACTAATTACTGTTGTCATTGCTGACTTACCATGCTAAATACTGTGCCAGGCTCTGACTACAATACCCATAATGCTCCAGTAGTCCTTCAAGTGGTACATCTTTGTCGTTCTAGAACATTCTGGCAGATTTTTGAGGGCCATGTACATCAGAAACTAGTTCCCGGTCAGTAAGTACAGTGTGTTCACTCGTTTAACATGGGGCTTACGTTCTATAAAGACCCTGCGATGGGGTAAAGCAATAAAGTAGAATTCCAGATGTGTTATTGCTGGTAAATGCCTCACGACACACTTTGTACACTTTTCTTAGACAGACGTGAACATTTCACACTTTTCTCTCTTGTTTTAAGTATCAAAGTATCAGCTATCAGGATGCAGAACACAAAGTTCTGAAAAAGAAAAAAAATGCAAAATTGCACTGAAAAATCCACAAAACAGTGAGAGTGCAAAAGGTGAACTGCGTCATAGCAAGGGAACATTGTATAATCAAAAACCACTCATAAAAGGCACCAGATTATGAGCACACTGTCCAGTTTAAAGAAAACTAAAGGTTAATAAGTCCGTTTGGTGCTCCAAAACACACAGTACTTATGAATACAGGTTGTTTACCTGTACCAGTTGTCTCAACTTGTTATAGTTGTTGAACACACTATCATTTAAAAGTTTCCTTTTGTTGCAAAAATAATGAGTGCATAATAAATCTTTGGTTGTCTGTTGATGGTTGTATTTATACTAGAAACTATTAAATGTTGCTGTTCCACCAAAGCCACCTAAAGGCTCACTGTAAGAGGGAGCAATTCTTCATCCTCTGATTATTCCCATGTTAAAAAGTCCAATTTACACAAAAACAATGTTTACTCCTTTGGTTGCTCTTGTGCCGTTTTTGCTTCCTTTTCCTATTCATGACAACTCTGTAGTGAGGAACGGGTGGCTAATCATCCATTCAATTCATAAGAGTTCACCATTATTATTAATATTAGGGGCATGGTTATTTGAATGAAAGATGGGTTACTCATTGGCGGAGGCCACAGAGTTTCAAACTTGGCTTTGTCCTTCCCACTTTTCCTTTCTTGAACCATTGAGGTGGGTGGAGCAAGCTCCTGTCACTGTGGCTCTTTCAATTCAGGCTTCATTATCTCTGCGCAGAATCTCATGGCAGACTTCAGAGTTTATCGATTCAGAGTTTATTTCTGTGAGAGGACTCATTCACAGCAAGCCTTTATTCTTTGCTATTAAGACTGGCTGACCGTGTCTGTCTGCAGAACCCCCACAAAAATGTGTTTCTGAGCTGGGGGGTGTAACACAAGCCCCTGAATGAAGACAGCAGCTGCACTGCAACATACCAATTATAGACACACACACACACACACACACAATTGGGTGTGGAACTGAATCATCATTCAATCATATTTCCACCAGAAATGGACAATAAGTTATTATAAAAATCTATGCGTATTACTATATATATATATATATATATAGAGAGAGAGAGAGAGAGAGAGTTATATATAGTTATTTATATGTAAATTATTATAAATGAAAAAGGTCAAAAAGCAATTCTTCTTAATCCCTTCCCCCTACTCATGGTCTGTCAGAGCATAAAAACATGGAAGCCCTTGTCCATCTTTATTCAACAATTACTTCATTTTCCTCCGTCCGTCTGTCCATCAATCCAGCTTCTTCCTTCTCTCTGGAGCTGAGTCAAGGGGCAGCGGTCTAACCGCAGACGTCCCCCTCCACAGAAACTTTCTCAAGCTCTGCCAGGAAAACCCAAGGCACTCTCAGCCCAACTGAGACATAGTCCCTCCAGTGCATTCCTGGTCTTCTCTGGGGCCTCTTCCTGGTGGGACATTCCCAGAATACCTCTCCAGGAGACATCCAACAGACAAGCCTGAGCCACCTCAACTGGCTTCTTTTGATGTGGAGAAGCAGCTCCTCCCAGGTGACTGAGCTCCTCAACCTCTCGCTGTGGAGGAAACACATTTCAGCCATTGACTATTGGATCCAGAGCTCTTTCTTTTGTCCCAGCTTTCTTCAGTACTACAGATGAACACAGCGTCCGCATTACTGCACATGCTAGTTACTGGTATCCACCTGTCAATCTGTTGTTCAATCCTCTTTTGCTCGTGAACAAGACCCCAAGACACTAAAACTCCTCTACTGTCCCACTTGGAGCAGGAACTCTCCAACTACCCAAAAAGAACAAACTACTTTTTCCGGTTGAGCCACGGCTTGCAGGTGCTACTTTCCATTCAGCAACTGGTAAATCCTTCTTTAGAGCCTAGAGCACACCACTCATTTTGTGTTAGAATCCCACAATGATGATGTGGTTCCTGTGATCACTTTAGTCCCGTTCTCTGGCACAGACCACGAGTCCACAGAAGTGTCCAGCCCTGTTACCCAGACCCTAAAACAGTGTTGTTGTGCAAAGAGCCCAAAATTAGCCAAAGAACTTTATAAAGGTATTTACCAGTTGAATCAAAGTATAAAAAGTGAGAATGAGAACAAACTAACTCCTAATATGACAACCAAACAATTTCTGCGTCTTGGGGATGTAGGCGTGACTGGCAAGTGACAGGAAAAGTAAACCCCGACATCGTTGAATCAGTGTCTTCATCAGGCTGAGCACAAATACTGTTGGTGACGTCATCGAGTGGGAGTGTCATCCGAATTTGAAGACACTATTTTTCTCCACAACTCTCATTTTGGAGGGCTAAATGCAGGGGTAGGGAGTGGCTGTAGGGGTAGGGGAAGAATTCGGATGCAGCCTTACATTACAGTACTTTGATTACAGAGGAGATCAAGGTTCAGTCCAGGTCCAGAAAAGTCCATATCATCAACCTTCTTCTCACGTTTGTTGGGCTTAGTTGGCTAGGGTTGGGTTTAGTGAACCTCAATCACGGTTTCACATTCTTGTGACTGAGCTGCCATTGACTTCTTTGGGAACAAACTGGGACTACCATGAAGCTGCTGTGAGCCACTTTTCAATAAATCATCTCTGCACTGTTGAAGTAGTCTGATGATCTCTGTACTGATGTGCAGCAGCTGTTTTGATGTCTCTCTTTACGTCTGAACACTGCAGAGAGCAGCTTTCAACACAAGCTGGGAAATGTGTACTCCTAAATGATTTGATTCAACACAGCAAACACGTTCCTGGGAAAGCTTGTGGTTGAGTTTGTGAGTTTCAGGATCTGTTGCTCACTTCTGACCTGCCTGGATCACTCTGACGTTCCCAGCCAAAATATCATCCTCACCCTCAGTGTGGTGCTGCAGCACGTCTGTGAGTGCAGTTCTGACCCCCCCAGCATGACGGAGGCAAGAAGGACAGACAGACAGAGAGGAAGGAAGAGGCAGAGCGAGGCAGGAAATGGAACAAACAACAGTAAAAACAGCTCATTGTGTGGCGCAGAGGGAACTTCCTCCATCACACACACATGCACACACACACACACATGCACAGTGCCTGATCAGGACAGACCATCCATTATAACAGACTCTGTTGCTGTGAATCCAAATGTGAGCGGGTAGAGAGGAATTTGCCTGATACTGGTTTGACGTAGCCCCCATACTCTTGTTTCTGATACCTGTCAGCGGACAGTATCTGCTGACACACTTGAGAGATTGACACCTCCTGCCCCTCGCACCACCTATTGTTGCTAGGGTGGAGCTGCAGGTTGTAGAAGTTCCTTCGTCATGTCTTGTTCCTCAACTTCTAAGAAAATTTTCAATAAGAGGCAATTACACAGCAACACAAAGACTTTTTCGTTCTAGAGTCCTGCTCTCATCTTCATCACCATGGTTACCTCAGCCATCTCCATGGAAACCACTTCAGTCACACAGACATGCCTTGATTTCACCCAAAGTACAGTTCCCTCCAGTCCTGACCCCCCCCCCAAAAAAAACCCGCCCCCCCCCCCCCCCCCCCCCCCCCCCCGGGTCGGGGTTTTTTTTTTGGGGGGGGGGCTGTATTTGACCTTGGGGGCTCTCATGTGAGATGAAAATGTGGGAGGGGGACGCAATCCAGAAACAGTTTCTGAGGTGAAGATATGGAGGAAAAAAGTTTTACGCCGCTCTGAACAGCCCCCACTTGAGCCCACAGCAGACAACATTTCTGCCTGTTCCTGTTGAGACGTGGCCCCCCAACACCCAGACACAATATTACACACATTCTTTCTGGAAAACAGCAGCAAAGAAAAAGCTACTAACAGAATGAAGGCTCACTTTTTGGGTCATTTTATTTATTTATTTTAAACCCACTTTCTGACCCCACCCCACCACCACCCCCAAACCCTGCACGGAGCTGATTTACACATCAATAAAGAACCTACAAGATCGTCCTGACAAGGATGGGAACCCTCACAGCTGCTGCAAGGAGAACCACAAGTACATTAGATCCCACAGAACCACCTGCACAACCGGGTTCATCAACCCAGAACCACATGAAGAACTCACAGAACCCTGGAGAATGTGCTTGCAGAAGCTGATTTGTCTTTTGAAAACAGCGTCATTCATAACTTCATGGTCCATGTCCAGAAACACACAGAGGTGGGGGTCAGATCATCTGGATTGAAGGACGGGCCACGGTGGTTCGGGGCGCCCTCGTTAGTGTCAGATGGACCTGGACCAGGAGGAGTCTTAAAGAGTCTGCCAGAATCCAACAGGACTCCATAAAACCGAAAGCAGCAGCTGTCTGTCTGACGTGCAGTGAGACAGACAGCTGCTTCAGTGCGTATGTTTAAAAGTGTGTGTGTGTGGGGGGGGGAATCTACAGGGAGCAATTGAGAGGAACCAGCTTCTGTATGGATTATTAATATCTCCTCCAGCTACACACAGCATGTATGGGGGTGTGCTTGTGATCTGACATACGGGAGGAGGGGAGACTGCATGGTGGTGGTGGTGGTGGTGGGGGGGGGCGTGTTGAAGGAGGGGGGGCTCACAGTTGGTGTGATCAAGGACTCTTCATTCACACTCCACTCAGTTGTGTGTCTGTGTGATAATCACTGTGGAGGCCCCACCCTAATCTGGATTCAACAATAGCCCCCCCCTAGTTTCCCACCCCCATCTGCTTCATTGTTTCTGGTCATTCTGGTCTGACCCCAAATCTGCACAATCCCAGGTTTCTGCTCAAGAAACGTTTTGAAGGTCCAGACCTCCACAAATCATGACAGTTCTTCAAGGACCTGCAATCATATGTCTGCTGGAGACAGAACTGCAGAACGGTTCTATGAGTCCAGCCTGGTTTGAGATTTAAACATTATTTCTTTATTAAACATTATTCACACACTATGTTCCTCTGGATTTAAAGGTTGTGATTATACTTGTGAAATTAAAAAAAAAACTTTATATGTCACTTTATCAGGTCCTTCTTGCTAGTACCGGGCTGGATCCCCTATTGCCTTCAGAACTGCCATCATCCTTGGTGGAATGGATTCAATGAGGTTCTGGAAACATTCCTCAGAGTTTGATCCACATTGACATGACAGCATCACACAGTTGCTGCAGATTTGTCTGCTGAACATCCATGATGACAATCTCCCGTTCCTCCACATCCACCACAAAGGTGATCTATACTGTTTTGTCCCTTTCGGGTCACGGGGTTGCTGGAGCCTAACCCGACCACTCGTGGGTGAAAGCAGGATACGCCCTGGACTGGTCGCCAGTCTGTCGCAGGGCCACAATCACACACACATAGACACCTGCATTCACACCTAGGGACAATTTTGAGTAACCAATTAACCTGTGAAGCATGTTTTTGGATGGTGGAAGACAGACCCCGGAGAAAACCCACGCATGCACGGTGAGAACATGCAAACACAGAAAGGGCCCCCAGGGGTGACTCTGTTTCAGGTCCCTCAGCCGGGACTCGAACCGGCGGCTGTGAGGCAAGAGCGCTAACCACTGCTCCACCGTGCAGCCCCAAACTCATTATGTTTAAGAAACTATTCTGAAATGATTCCAGCTTTATGACATGGCGCCTTATCCTGCTGGAAGTATCATCAGAAGACGGTACAGTGTGGCCGTAAAGGGATGGACACAGTCAACAGAAACTATGTCCCACAAAACAACAAAGGTTTTTAATTTTGGCTAAAGACGGCATCATCATTATATAAAGACCACTGGGAACAGATGATTGGAGTGGGACTTTCAAAAGAAAAGCTCTATCTGATCTCATAGAGCTCATAGTTCCATGTTCTGTTCTGGTTATTCCAAGAATTTCCTACACTAGAGCGTTGGGCAGAACCTTCAGCTATCAGGCTCCTCTTGTGTTGAATCAACTCCCTGATTCCGTTCAGACACACCTTTTGTTCATAAGACTTCAAACTGTCTTGTCTGATGAAGTGGAAAGTCTGGTTAACGTGGGGTTTCTTCTTCTCTGTGTATCGTCTTTGTTTCATTAAAGGTATAGCTCGTGAAGGGAGACTTTGAATTCAAGTTGATTAAATTGTAACGTCTGCAGACACTTCAGGACTCAGAGTCAACTGTCAGGATGGTTCTTAACACCAAACAGGCTCAAGAGATTTTTCAGGATTACAGAGATTTTAATTCTATCAAGTGGACCACACAAAGCCCATAACACCCTCCTGGAGAGGGGTCTGCCACATGAAATGACCAACGTTGGGCTGGCTATGGACCAGTGATGCTTCAGAACCATGTGGACCCATCCCAAAGGCTCTTAATCAGATCCATACAATTTGATACACAGGTGGTTCTACAGTGCGTTTCAAATTATTCAGCAAATGATATTTTTCTCAGATTTTCTAAATACTCAATGCAAATGACAGACAGCATAATTTTCTAGCCACTAATCATTAGAGTAAATATGAAATGTTCTTGAACAAACCTAAAGAGAGCAGCATCTTTTTCAAAACTGAAACCCTTCAAATTCACTGTGCCACATTATTACACACAACAGAGTTCCACTACCACTGATAGATTCTAAAGAACCGAAAATGATCATATTTACTGAAATCTAAAGATATTCCAATAAAAAAACACCTTCATCAGTCCAGTTCCATTTGAACAGAGGACCCTTATTTTGTAGCAGCTTCACAATTCTTGCAGTTATTGAACTTGTGAGTTTCTGCTTGAATTTCTTTGCAGGATGTCAGAATAGCCTCCAGAGCTGCTGTTTGAACGTGAACTGCCTCCCTCCTATAGGTATTTGGCTTGAGGATGCTCCAAAGGTTCTCAATGGATTTTAGATCAGTGGAAAATGGGGGTCATAGCAGCCAATGATGCAGAGGTATTCCTGCAGCATGAGATGGAGCATCGTCATGCAAGAAGATGATTTTGTTACGGAAAGCACGGTTCTTCTTTTTCTACCACAGAAGAAAGTGGTCAGTCAGAACCTCCAGTTACTTTGCAGACGTCATTTTCACACCTTCAGAGACAGAAACCTTCCTCATTCTGCCTTTATCTGTGTGTGTTTGCTCTGAATCAGACACTAATCTCTTAAAAGTATGACGATCACGCTGAAGTTTTCATGAAATATCCAAGGTTTTCACACCTGATCCAAGACATTCAACTGTTTCCTGCTTTTCAGCAGCAGAGATCCTTTTCTTTCCCTTGTTACTTGAAAATGTTGGTCTGTTTATTAATGTGAACGTCCTTCTTTAGCAGTTCTTCCTTTAATTGAACTCACCTGGAAAACTAATGATCACAGGTTACTGAGATTGATGTTAGTGATCCAAAGACCCTCAAGACTCAATATCATCCATGAGTTTCATTGAAAAACAAAGAATTTGATCTTTTTGACACTTAAATACAATTTGCACAATAATGTGGAACACACTGTACTTCTAAAGAGCAGCATGGTCATCCAGGAACAGCAAGATAGTCAGAAGATGCCAGTGAACTCTGACGCCACATCTGCAAGTAGGACTGTGGATCCGTACTTAGATGGCGATCCAATTCCATTCACAAACCAAGAGTATTAATTCACAGATGAAACCACAACTATTGCTATGTAACATTATGTTTGAATTATTGTAGCCCAGGGGCGTAGCTAAAAATGTTTTTTGTTGGGGGGGGTAAAAGCAGAGGGAAAGTGAGGATTTCTAAATCTGTCTCAATAAGAAGATAATATTGACTTAAAACTAGTACTACAAAATAGTAAAAAAAAAAAACTAACACTCGCCAGTCGTGAGCATTTTCTCCTCTTTGGCGAGTAAAGGTTTGAGGGTTAGTCACCACATGGAGAATAAATGTTTGTGTAAACTTAGTCATGTTCATCAGTTCTTCTGCTGGTGAATTTCTTTTCTCCTCTACCGTCTGCACACAAGGCAAACAAACCAGTTTTTTTTAATCAACCGGTCAACTTGTCCAGTATTTCAGAAATTACATTTGGGCCCCTGTGTGGAGGTATTTTAGTTACTTAAAATCCCACAAAAACAGAGTAATGTGCACTGCAAATTGTGCAGAAGGCATGTTCTTCCAAAACTGGAAATACCACCAACCTGCATCACCTGAAGCAGTGCCGCCAAGCATGCTCAATCTCAGACTGAAATAAACCAGAATTCTCCAGAAAAATAACAAAGTTCAGACCTTCACAGCAGTAACAGTCTAAACTAGCAGAAGACATAACCGGGTCAACATTCTGGAGCAAAGAGTGGATGACATGAACAAGAAAAAAGGCAGAATAATGTAATTCTCACAGGATTACCGATCAAACTCCGGGCGAGGCCTGACAAAGTTACCACTAGCTGCAATGCCGGCGGTACTGCTTCTGATCCAGGAGACAGTGTGGAATGTCCAACTGAATCATTTCTGAGGTCTAAAGGGATCTCCCTGGATCTAAATACCATTGGGTCCTGCAACCCGCTCCCCAGAGGAAAGGATGCAAGCAAACCAGCAATTCTTATCAGGTTTGTGAATCAAAAACACAAAGTAGCTCTGATGAAGCAAAGGAGATATCTAATAGGATCAGATGTCTACGCTAATGATCATTTAACAAAAAGAAATGTTGAAATCCCAAAACCTGCCAGGATGTTAAAACACTGTAAGGAATACTAAACACGTGGGCGATGAACTGCAGAAGCTTCATTAAACCACTTGGTCATCCAGAGCGGTCTAAAGCAATTGTTGTCAACAATAGGAGATATTCTGGGAAGTGCTTGATCACGGACATCTGAAGAAACAAATGTAGTAATAGAATAATCTAACAATTTCAAGAAAATCATGGCGCCCGGGATCTTCCACTATCTCCAATCTTCAACTGTGACTCTGATTTCCAGGAGAGTTCTGACCTGCAGACAACATGCTCGCTGCAAAATCAGCTGCAGAGGGACAAGGACCCTGAGAAACAATGTCTGCAGACAGAACACGGAAGAAAAACTTTATGTAAACTCTCTTAAACCCAGAAGGACAGCTGTTAATCAGGCAGCAAAAGAAGGAATACAATCCAAAATCAATAAACAGAATATGGATCTCTTTATTGTACAGCATCATCATATGATCATAACAATAGACTTCCTGAATCAATTATTAATGATTGTTAAAATGATTGATCTCTAATCATCACTTCACTTGGTTTCCAAAAATGTGTCTTATAACTACTGATTTTTCAAATGACAAATAATCAGCACATATTTTTAATATTTGATACTTGATCTATATTACTTTATTTTTTTCTATAAATAATGATTTGCACTTGTTTTAAATTTTGATTATTTATTTTACTGCCTTTTCTATTGAAAAATAATCTGAACATATTTTTAAAATTTGATACTAGATCTGCATATGCTGTGATGAATTCTGAAATAACTTCACTTCTTTCCACTTCCTTTGAAGCAATCTACAATTATCCAATGTTTGACATGTCTGTGTATGGATTTAAGCCTTTGTTGGTTTGACTGTTTATGCACTATTTCTTGCTGTGATTGATTGAAATAAACCATTTCCAATTCCAAAAAAATTCAGAGAATTTGCCATTAGTTCCTAGTTTATTCACAGGATGTTGATCAAAATGTTTGTCAATTTGAGGTTTGTTCTGTAAAACTTTAAAAAACATTATAGAATATTTCTGTAGAAATAATGCTTTGTTTTTAAATGGAACTGATCAAGCAGTTTAGTGTGCTGTTTTATATATGTTCTCTTCTGCAATGTGAAAGTTTTTCCATTTAGTTTTTAATATATCTGCCGTTTTTAGTTTTCTGGGGAAAAAACCTGTTGCATTGTGTTGCTTTAGCGCGTCTGTAATGATTACAGTAAGGTAATGCATGTTAGTGTGAACACGGAGCGTTCAAGTTTGACAGATTTAGTCCTTTAGTTTATATCGTGATATATATCCTTTTCACCTGATATGAGAAAAACAACAAAACAATATTGTGATATAAAAAATATTCACCATCTCCCAGCCCTATGTGCTTCCTTAACTACAATCAGGACAAACGGAAACAATTAAAAACCGGGTTCCAAACTGTATTTAGATTTCAATCATAGATTTGATGCCTTTTGTTTTTGGACCTAAAAATCCCATACATTTTTAAATGAAGACTAAAAAGTTTGTTTAGAAGAAAAGTGTGTGCTTAAGAGCGTCAGACTACTGGTATATTTACAGCCAGTGGATGAGAGGTTGTTTACCAGACGACTGAAAGAGGCGGAGCATCATCAGTGTGACGTCTACATCACACAGCGAGGGCCTTTCTTCACCGCTTTCCGTGGCTGTTTCCTGGGGAGGATGCCAAGTCGTTGACTAATTTTCCAACTCAACATCAAACCCTCTGCTGATAACATTTCCATCTGTGAGGTCTTGAGAGGCTTTCGGTGAAATGATATTCAGTGACCTGACAGTGGTATGAGTGTTCTGTGAAAATATAAGAGGATTTAATCGGCATGAAGTTTGACCGTAACAGGAAAAACACAGTAATGTCTGAGAAACTGTGAATAGTTAAGAAACAAAATGTGTTGGATTTTAATGTTTTGTCAGAAGTTTCTTCTTCTGTTTAAGAACCACTGATGATGAAGGTGAAGACAAGACCAGGTTCTGATTTCTTCAATCACTAGCAAAGTTACAAAGAAAAAACAGAAACCATCTGCAATGAGGAGGAGGTCCAACAGAACCAGTCCTACTGCTGTTCTGGTGATAACCCCGCCCCGCCCCCATCTGAGCTTCAAGACAAAAACACTAACTGGTGGGTTTGGTTTGAGTCCAGTTGGGTAAAACCTGAAGATTAAAGCACATTAAGAGTGTGTTTGTGTCCATGTGTTTGTTTGTGTGTGCATGAGTGTAAGTGTGTGTTTGCGTGTGTGGATTTAGAGGCGATTATGCACAAAGCGTAATCGGACTCTGAAGCTGGGCTCAGATTAAATCCTTCAGATTAGTCAAATGGATGTTTCTGGTTAATAATCTTCATCTCACTGATGGTCAGGAGGATGATGTCATGGCATCATGTGGGTCACATGACCTGCTGTACTATGTTTTTTTTGGGTCAACAGCTTGTAACTGTTTTTATCTGAAGATAAATAGGATTGTAATCTGGAGTCCAAACCACGGAGGAGCCTGTTTGACGCCTACCCTGAAATGCCGACTCTGCCGTTTTTTAACTAATCACTAGGGGCTGGGTGCAAAAGTGAGCCAGCCCCACCAAAGACATGTCCAGTTCATAGCACTCTTTTGACATCAGCAGCTAGATTTTATCGCATCACGAACGTTTAGGAGTTAATACAAATAATCTGATTTCATTATAAATTGTGCATATAATGGTCTTTTGACTGACAGCTGCCATGGTAGTCTGAAGTTCCTCAGTCACCTTTAGAGTTAGCATTGGCGTTGGGAGCAGCACTGACCCAACAGGCAGACACGTCTCAATGTAGAAAGTGACCGATCTGCAGCAGAGAACAGACGAGTTCCCCGTCTTCTGTGGATGTGTTCAGCAGAAGGTGTTACCGCTGTTACTGCATGCTAACGCCAGCGCTAACACTTTCAGCTTTAGCTTCATCGGTTGTTTGGCTTCTTGTTGACTAACTAGAAGAAGTCTCCACCTGGAGTTGCAGAGCTCCGCGATATGACCAACATCGAATGTATTTGAGCAAACAGGTGAACCTGATGAAGAGCAGATATCAGAAAAGGATGATCCGTTAACACAGACGATCTTTTTCTTTGTGGAGAAAAACTGCAGCTCTGAGGTTCCGGCTGAGGAGATTCTGATCCAGCAGCTTTCTGTACACCAAGCTCGCTCTGATGTGGATTCCACGCAAGGCAAAACAAGAAGAAGATTGAAAGATGTTTCTGTGAAAATCTGACGTGTTCTTGTTCACCACTGAAGTAGAATCTGTTTCAAATGTGTTTGTATTCATTACAGTTCTGTGTTGGCACAAGGAAAAGGGGAAAAATAAACTAAAACATTTGGGTGTATTCACACTGGAAAGGTCAGTAGGTCCGGACCGAGTCCGCTTAATTTGTTCTGGATCAATCCTGAACCTTACGTTTGGTCTGTATTCAGACTGCCGTCAACCAGACATTTCCGTTTCAAGCCAAATCTTGTAAACAAAACCTAGAATTTGTGAGGGGCCTAGAGAAACCAAGACTAAAGATCTCTTCAGCCATTGGCCAGGAATTACGAGGGCGGGGCAAAGCAATGAGAGAAGCGTTTCTCCACGGCTCATCGGTTGCTTCCTTCCTACTCTTCTTACACCCCATAATGCTCGGCCACAGAGCCCGTTTGGGTCGAGTTGTTCCGCTCAGAGCATTGGACTCTATTCACACTGAGAAAACTCAGAGTGAATCTGAGCTCAGTCTGATCAGAAATTAACCGAGACCACCCCGAAAGATGGCTCCAATGCTGGACCAGGAAACGCAGTCTGAAAACATTGTTGTTGGTCTTCATGCTGAAAATTTGTTCTGGATTCTCAGGGGAAACAAACTCTGGTTCAATTTAAGCTAACCAAATGTGTCCAGTCTGAAGACACCCAAAATGTAATGATAATCATGTAACACATAGAGAGTGTAACCAACGCTCAAGTATTCTTCTTAGTTGTTCTGAAACCGCTGGTTGTGGATAAACAGCATCTGTCTTTCCAGGTGCACTGGAGCTATGGTGGTTCAGTCATTTCAAGTCTATGAAATTCCCACACGGTAAGGTAAGGAAATTGGGATAATCAGTGTTTCCATTAGACAGTAGCTCGGAAGTCCACGATGCCAAAGCCTTAAGGCCTTGTATGGAGGATATCTGGTCCAACAGAGCGGTTTAAATGGGCTAAAGCAGGACTGGAGATGACTGATTATGTTTAAGCATAAACCAAGATGTTGTTTGTACTCCAGAAACATGGTATGCCTTCCTAAGATTTTTTTGGAATCAATTGGAGATATTGTTTAGACTGAAAAGAGGGAAGCATTGTTATGTGGAATAATTTTGTTTTACAGGAAATACAACTGAACACGATGCAGATAGGTCTTAAGTTGGAATATACTGTCATTGAAATTTGCATTAAAGTTTACTATATTAAAGTTGTGCATTTTTAAAATCCCTCCAAGAACCTGTCTCTAGATCACCTACAAAGAACAGCAGGACATTTAACTGATGCACTTTTGAAATTTGGTGATTTAACGCTGATAACACATTATGGAATAGCTGGACTGATAGTGGGGGGAAAATTGTTTGATGGGAATGTCCGAACTGGAGGTCCAAACTGGTCCTTGTTCAGATAAGACAAAGACAGATTGATTCTGAGCAGGAGATGGGAGAACTAAATGAATGCTAGCTCAGAGGTGGAGAAGCAGCAACAAAGTGAAGGTCAAGGTCAACATACTGTAGGTTTGACGTGTGGAATGGAGTCCAGTACGTGAGGTTTCAATGAAAGCCCCCCCCCCCACACTCTGACCCTCCTTTGATCTATGTTCAAAGCATTCCCAGTGGTCTTTTAATGATGATTACTTAATGACTAACCCTTAATCTTAATTTTCTTTTTATATGTTCCCCATCGTGAGAAAAATGCTACAAGAACGTGTTAAAGACGCCAACACTACCGTTTCTATTGGAGTGGGTCTTTAAAGCTTTTAAACTGCTGAAAAGATTTCATTGTTTACTAAATTAGTGATACATTGGACTTTATTTATGCTCAGATTCCGAGTTATCAGTGGTCAGCATACAGATTAGTCTTTCAGAAAGCTCTTTTCCTGGAGACCAGTGCTGCCACAAAGCCCAAACCTGCTGGGCTCCTATTGGCTCCTCTTCTTTAGGTCAGGGTTGGGCGTTTATCCTTTGTCTGTTGATCTTGACTGTTTGGGATAGTTATAGTTGTTAGCACCGAGATTGTTGTAGGCTAATCACGGCTGGGGTGGTGTGTATGTGTGCAGGGGGGCTACACACCAATGGTCCTGCTCACAACTCAGAGGTGAATTTCTATTGAACTCCTGCCACTCTGCAGAAAACAACAAACTTTTTTTAAGAATAAAAATGGCATCATTATCATTAAGATTAAGATTTGACAATAGATCACACGACGATCAGAGCGGGGCTTGAATGTGAAGTGAAATTAGAAGTAGTCATCAACAACCGATAAAGCAATAGGCCGACATCTAAATGATCTTTGAAACTTACCGTTTTTTGTTGGTCTAAAATCTGATTTTTACAACATGAGAGTCAATGGGAACCTGCCTCCAGTGGTGTTTGGAGGAACTGCAACACCTGAGTCTTCTGGTGATGGTCACATTGGAGATAAAAGTTTGTGTTTAGCTTATAATGGATCAACATTTACACGACAAAACGTAAGAACCAAAACCAGGTTCTGACCTCTGATTCAGCTGTGAACTGGGCTCAAAACGGTCTGTCCAGAATCAGGCTGTGACTGATCTAAGGTTTCTGTGGGTCAGAGCGCTCCCCTTCAGTGTCCAGTGGCCCCCAGGGCCCTCCTTGGTCTGCCTGTCATCTTAAGTCACATGACCTGACCCTGTGACCCCAGCAAAGGTAACGCACAAGTGCACCGTCCCAAAAAGTCTGCGGTGTTCCTGTGAGCGCGTGCCTCGACAAGTGCTGGAATGCCAGTTCTTGGCGTCGGACCCTCCGGTCCGCGGTGGGCCCGAGAAACGGTGCCGGTCTCTGTGGACCGGACCGCCACGAAAACTGGCTCGATGATCCGTCCCAAAGTCACGGAACCGACGCAGAACGGTCCAAGCGACTTGTCCAATGACAGACCCCCCCACCCCACGCTCTCAGAACTACTTCCGAACCACGACTTCGGTAACAGAACGCCAGCGAACAGAACTCACGCGTTTTTGCCGCAGCGCGACCCGTCTGAAGGTCGGTTCGGGGACTGACCTGAACGCGGATTTCAGTCCCACGGTCCACCGGGTTTCAGGAGGTCCGGATAAAAGTTCCAGAGAGTCCAACAACGTGAGGAGATCCGTACAACAGGTCCGGCTCAGACCCCGCCCCGATGCACGCGCTCCGGGAGGCGCCGGGACGCCCGAGCGGCGCAGCAGGTTCGGAGGGTTCTGTGGACCGGGGTCAGCTCAAACCCAGCCAGCCTCAGGAGGGAGGCGCTGGAGCCACAATGTGTCCCCGAAGTTACAGCAGCCGACCTGGTCTTCCGGGACTCCGTACAACACCCCCCCCCCCCCCACACACACACACCCACCCTTTATTTTGAAATGATCAAATGGTCATTCATGACCTTTATTTTGAAGGCACCTTCAATTTCCTCATGATTGAAAAAGCAGCGCAGCAGAAAATTGATCTTTCTAGAAGAATTCTGGTTTCCTAAAGTAGGGATCAATAAGAACCTTTGTCCACATGTTTCCTGAAATTTCCTTTCTAGTTTTCATCAATCATGTCTAATGACATCACTAGTCACATGACCAGCTGGAGGTCACCTGGAAGCACACAGGTGTGCAAACAAATTCAGCAAATCCAGCACCAGGATCCTGGTTCTGTTCTGGTCCTTCCAAATGTCTCTGTGGTGCAGTGTCTTTCCTGAGGTTGTGGGTTACATTCTGGAAATGGACTGGGGGTTCAAACTCTGAGTGTGAGAGTTTGAGCTTCCAAATCCAGATGAGACTGAAATGTTGGACCACCCTTCTGGAGCTGTCACTCCTCAGACCCATGTCCGTCGTTATCATGCTCCTCCTCCCCCAGTAGGTGGCGCAGCTCTGACAGCCTTTGCTGCATCCTGGGAATCCCTGACAGCTGAGTCTCCAGCCGCTGCTTCTCATCCTGCAGAGACAGACACAATCAACACCTGTGAGCGCCAACGCAGAGCCAGGCCCCCTGATGATGTCAGATCTCAGAAGGAAGATGCTGCTTGGTTCTGCATCACCTTCAGCTCACCGGTCAGTCTGACATGAACAAAATACCAAAATGGGTACACACATGCACACAAAGCACATGCACAAACACACACACAAACCAATGGACAGACAGCTGCACATATGCTGACTGGTTAATGCTCTAACACACACACACAAAACACAGTAACGTGCACAAGCACAGGCACTAACACACTGATACACACACACCAGCGCACACACACAAAACACACACTATCCCACATCCTTATGCAGGTACACACAAACACAAGCACACATGCCCATGCACGCACACACACACACACACACACCGGAACACACGAACGTGAGCACACATGCATTAATGTGCCCCCCCCACACACACTCATGCAAACTAAGTCCACCCCCCACTCCCCAATAGCTCAGAGTCAATGGTTACCCTGGTAACCACAGACCAGGATTGAATCATAGACAATCACACTGACAGATAAATCTGACATCAGTCGGATGTCATTATATAGTTAGTTTGCTCCGCCCACCTTCACTTTCAAAATGGAAAGTGGGAGGAGCTCTGAGGAGACCACCCACTGTGGCATGCTCCCTGAAATAAACAAATAATTAATTCAGATAAAAGACAGAGTTAATATCTAAATTATGCACTTGTTGACCTTCCCCCAAAAAATAAACTCAAGGAAGTTGTGGTCTTGTAATTATGGTCATGTCATTTTTAGCCACAATGTAAAGCCTGTGCCGTTTTCTAGGACATCGTTTCTGCAGAGCACAGAGGCAAGTGTTCAGGACGCAAGTGTTCAGGGAAAACTTGCCTTGGAGTTGTCAGCTTGTTGCGCAGAGTAAGTCTTCCCATCACTCTCTGCTACTAGCTTCAAGCCCCTCAGAAAAATGGATAGCAACGGTGGAGCTATCCAGCTATCCGGTTCTGAGCCAGATGCCAGCTCAGAGGAGGAAAACAATCTATTTGTCTGCAAGTGGATGTAACAGGCTGGAGTGGAGCAGGGAGCTTGTGGTCTGTCTGTCGATTGCAGTTTGGACTTAACAATGACAGCATTGTTTCATCTGCTCCTGAGTCACAACGATTTGAATAAAGAAAAACTCAGAAAAGCAGTTTTAAAGGGCCTAAACCATGTTTTTAGCCCCATAATCTCTGTAAAGTATATCTATTTTCATAAATCTCCATATCAAAAATCCTCTTCACTTTCCTGCCAATCATTTTCCTGGAGACACGCATTTTTCCATCTTTGCTCAATAATCCATGTTCAGACCAGTTTTTTTTAATTCGTCGCTCGCTTTCTTTGCACTTCCATGAGGAAATCATTTGCCTTTTCTTCAGCCGTTTTCTCAACATCACCATCTGCTTGGGCCATTTTCATTAACATTTAGGATCCTCCCCAAAGGCAGGGCAAATTTATTTGTTTAGCACATTTCATCTACAAAGACAATTCAAAGTCATTTACATAAAACA
>BSAI01000015.1:26703643-26719264 GCA_036245035.1 Adrianichthys oophorus
CACAGGTGTGTAGGACAGCAGAGGTTTATTAAACAGCACAGGTGTGTTGCACATGCATTCTTGTCAATAACTACATCAATAACACTAAACAAAGCTGTAAAGTCATTCATTAATAATTTATAAAAACAGTCAGTCCGCTGTATCTTTGTACAAAAACTGGATCAAGCCATCTGATGAACTTCTCAATCAGAAAACAAATCAATAACCCAGTGACATCATCGTCTGATTGTCTTTGTCAATGTTTTTTCATCCTGAAGTTGTTAAAGGTTCAAACTGAAACTTGCAGTTCTGTTTATTGCTTCACTTTGATAGCCTGCATCCAGATTTGAACCTGGGTTTGGACCTTGTTCTGAATTTGGATCTGGATTAATAACTGACGCTGTTGCAGGTCTCCCTGCAGATGGCCCCAAAAGTTCTGGACCTGGACAGTTTCCATGAAGCACCTGGTCGTGTGGTTTCAGCAGATTTCAGGATGGAGCTGGTTTTCCGAACAGACACACTGAGTCCAGACTATGAGTTTACCTGATGCATCCTGTTTGGACTCACCTGAGGGATTCACGGATCACCTGATCAGATTAATACGGTTTGGCTGCAGCTGGTGATGTCAGTGAGCAGAGCTCCTCACATGTAATAAAGTGATGTTGGGGGATAAAAAAACTCTCCCCAAACAAACACACAAACATATACAGACACACTGTTGTTGAAAAGAGTCAGATTGTCTTTGCAGCTTGATTGCAGATTGAAGATGTCAATGTTTTCACAGAACTTGTCTGTCGCTCCAGCTTGCTGTGCACAAACCAGAAACAGGTTTAAAGATAGATCTCTAAGCTGCAGGTTCAGCCATTCCTGGTCTGAATCCACATCAAAATCTGCATCTACCAATCTTTATTGATTCGTTTTTAAAGCTTTTTATAGTTGGCCGATTGGTTGTGTCTTGTAGGTCACACTTGGTTGATGGACCAGTCTTGGTGAATGTTTTAAAAGATCCTCCTGGGCGTCATTCCCTTCTGATGACTCCAGGGACCTTAAGGTTACACACAAAGGGAATTGTCCTTTTTCAACATGTTGCAGTAGTTAAGGATGGCTTTGATGGCACGTCCTTGGAGCAGACAATTTTGAGACAGTAGTTTCATGACCCTGTAGTAGGGTTTCATTCACCACTGGGTATGCTAGTTTTAGCACTTTCAGAGTGCCTTCACTGACGAATCAGACCAAGGTCCCAGGAGACAGCTGGTCTGAGATCAGGTGGGAAGGAGCTTCCTGTTTCTGAGCGGAAAGCAAGTCATGGCAGAAGGTACTCGCTGATGTCCTGAAAAACAGAAGGGACTGGATGAAAGACCTGCTATGTTCAACAACATAACATATGACAACACACAGATACATAAACAGGCATCCTGACCAAGGCTTGGGAGCAGGAATTCATAAATGTTTCCCTTTCAAAGTCCTGCGATCTGTCTCACGCCCTAGTCTGGACCCAACCTTGCCTGCAGTGAGTTACCACCACCAGCTCCCATTGGTCCAAAGGTAGCTTTAACCCACAATCCAATCTTCCTATGTCAGGGCAGACACTTTCTCACCAGGCCACTGACCAACAACTGATCAACACTGACCCTCAAGAGTAGGCTTCCAAGTATGACGTGGGTTTGGTAAACCGCATTCTGATGGGAAGGGAACAAACCTGTTTAAAAAAAAAAACAAAACTGGACATCCTCAAATGAGATGTCATGTTTATGATTGCTGCTTCTGTAAAATATGATGGGAAGGGGCTTTTGGGGGACCCGTTTTCCGTGCTCCTAGAAGACAGCTTTATAATATGAGGACAGATTGTATTGCTGCATTGTTGGACTTGTGGAAATCAGCTGACTCTACCTGCTATGCAGTGGGTGGCCATGAAACGTGACTGAGTGCGACAGTCTTGCTTTGGGATGGAGCGCGGCATGTTGGTAACCCTCATCCCTCTCATAGGTAGACTGTGGGAGAACAGCGTGAGTGGTCCGTCGGCGCTGAAGAGCCTCGACTCCACCATTCTGACCTTTAACCTTGGCCTTCATCTTAGTGCCCGCCCCTGCTGTAACTTTTGTACTGGCTTGGTTGTGGTGGGAGGAGCCAAGTGTGTTTCTCAGATACCAGTCCCTGAGACCTGCCAATCACAAAGCAGATGATGGATCAAAGAAATTATGATAAATAATATGAGGATCAATGAGTAAACTTTGATGTCTCACAGAAATGGCATTTGCGTCCTCAACAGAATCAGGAAAAGGATTCCATGAAGGAGGAGCCTAATAGCAGGAGGCTCTTTCTTTTTTTCTAATTTAGGAAATTCAAGGAACAACTGGTATTCCTGCTGACTGAGAATATAGCTTTCTGTTTGGAAGAAAGTGGAGCTATAAGCTATTTGAGATATGGCTAAACTTTTTTGTTTAGAGCTTTATTTGTAAAATAATTTTAAATCTACTCCCTATGCATCAGTCAACAACGACGAGAAGCAAAACTGGAGAAATATGATTGACATGTAGTATTACTGTGTAGAAGGAACAATGCATATTTGTGCACTTTTACACATAAAGACACTAAGTCAAACCAAATCAAACTTCATTTATGAAACACTCTGGGGTTATGGGGTTCAGAGTGACACAGGACTTGTGTAGCCACAACATAGTTTTGGTCATGTTCATTGCCATCAATTCCAAAAAAGATTCCCAGACCTCAATCTTCAAGCTCTTCTGGGAAGATACTGAGGTATTCCCAGATCAACAGAGACACATTTCCTTTTGTCTACAAGGACAGATGTGGGGCCTCTTTCATTTGATAAAGCCCCACTCCAACTCTAATTTTATTTATTAAAAAAATAATTCCCAGTGCTCTTTTAATTATGATTATGTCGTTTTTAACCTAAATCAAAAAGCCTGTGTTGGCACAAAAGTAACCCTCCACTGATATCCCATCATCCCTTTGTTTACACTCTGCCATTAGTTTACACAACCCCAAGCTATCATTAGCGGTGCAACAAAAACGGGGAACAATATTGAAGCTATCCAGTTGTACAGTTCAGAGCCAGATTCCAGCTCAGATGAGAAAAATGAAGAGGTTAATGAAAGTGGATGCTTCCGGATGGAGCGGAGCGGGGAAGCTTTGGGCTGCTTTTTCAAATGGTCAGTTTTTATCTGCTCCTGATTTATCACAATTTGAATAAAGAAATACTCAGAACCACAGTTTTAATCTCAAATTCTTTTATATGTGTCTTCCATCGTGACAAAAAGGCTACAAGAACATGTTAGAAAAACACACAATTTTCATTGGAGTGGGTCTTTAAACAGAAAAAACTAAGCTTATATTACGCTTTTTTAAAAACTTTTTCCTGCTATGAAAAATTCTGGATGAATGAGTCTTCACAGATCAGTCAATTCAAGAGCACAAATACTATTTAAACACCAGAGTAGATGGAACGGTAAGCCAAGACTTTCTGAATGTGAAAAAAGTAATAAAACTTTTCTATGTTCGCACCAAATCACACGCCCTAAAGGCAAACATTTCTCTGTCACCATCGATTTCTCTTGGGGATCTGGATGTCACCCTCAACAGCACTCTATTCCAATCCCATAGCCTCACAGATCAAATGCCTTCTGCCCCCTCTCATCCCTCATTCTGCATCTGTACTTGTCCACAGCTTGGTTCCTTCCTGCATCGATTGTTGCAGCTCTCTAATTCAGAATCCTCCTTTTCATCTCCTCTCTTGTCCCTCCATATTTGTCCGATCTCTACCATATTTCCACCTCCCTCCATCTTACTGTGCTCTGTCTGCATCAGCACCATGAGGAGCAGAGCTTTCTGTATCCTTGATCCTCAACTTAAGAACTCTTTTCTATCAAACATCTGAAACATCGATTCACTTCTTGTCTTTAAGTCAGAACTCATCTAAAACAAATTATGTCATCAATTTGTTTCTACATCTCTTCTGTTTTTGAAGTTTTGGTATATTAATGTTTTTTTCTGTGGTGTTCAATAGGCACTTTTTAAATAAGATTATTTATTATTAATATTTTAAGTGAATGTAGAACCACAGACTGGCTAAATATTAGGTAAATCATGTACATCACAGCTGTCCAGCCCTGGTCTGCAGTGAAGTAAATCAAACCCAAAAAGATGAGTTTGATAAGAAAGTCTTTAGTAAAAATGTGAACACATCTGTTGGTGGAGCAACAAGAACTGACATGGCATCAGCTGTAGAAGACCTCTGTTAAGATGTTCAACAGGAGACTGATGAGGAGGAGAAAGATGTTGAAATTAGGATGCTCACCTTCCAAGGCCAAAGCCTTGTGGAGGCTTCTGGTTGCCTCCTCCAACTGAGAGTCTTGGTTGGAGGTTAGCTGGGGTGGTCTGGGTGGCAGCAGGTTGGGATGGGGGTCGGGTTGGATGGTGGGCGGTGTGGAGTTGTGGCCACAGGACTTGGTGCGAGTGACAGTAGATCGCTCCTGGTTACCTCCAAGATGGCGATGACAGGGTGGTGGAGCTCCGGGTAGCTGGTGGACAGAGTTACCGTTGCGAAGCAGCTGATGCTGCGCTGTGATTGGCTGCTTGTTAGGCTGTGAGAATTGCTTCTGCAGCTGCCTCTGCCTCCCACACATATAATCAAGTAGGATTTCCCCATAGGCCCCCCCTCGCCTCTTTCCAGCTGCTGTTCCCTTCTCTTCATCATTAGTGCTCCTCACATGTCTGTTGGTCAGCATCTCAGAGCTCCAGAACGTTCCACCAGCATTCATCTGCCGGGACATGGCACCAATGTGCTGCGCTGCCAATTCTTCCTGTGGGGGGGTGATGCTGCCCACGAGCCCGTTTGAGCCCTCACCTCCCACAGAAGGAGTAGAAGATGAGGAGTCCTGAGAGCCTGTGGGAGGGTTAGAGGTGGGCTTATGGGTCTGAAGCGTGTCCGCCCTAAAAGAGGATAAGGGAGGATCCAGTGTCAGCGCTAATGTAGATGCTACGTCATGAAGGTTCTCCTGATCCAAAGACTTTAAAAACATTTGATTTACAACAGGTTTCCTCAGCTCTACTGTACATGACCACATGACTTTGACCCACAACCGTGTTCCAAAAGTGCAGGTGTGAACCGCTGTCAAACCATCAAAGTCATTCTGATGAAAGCCCACAAGAAACACTAATGATGTTTCTCACCACCAACCCCAACCAGCATCTGGTTAAAGACACGGTTAGCCAAACTACACATTTATATTTTCTCCATACTTGCACTTATGGACCATGTCACACTGGAAAAAGTTAGAAATATTGTGGTCTTTTATGTGAAATTTTCACAGATGTGTCAGAATGAACTACGTTAAAACCACAGAAGAAGTATGAATGAACTACGCAAAGAACACATAAACCTGCGCTTCTTTGAATTATTTTTTTAACTTGTTCTGTCCAACAGCTGAGCAAACACATCAGAGCTGAAGGCCTCTTGTGCTTCAGCAAATTTTACTGTTACAATAGAAGTTAATGAATTTTCTGATACACAAGGTGTATATTTGTATAAACCCCTTTTGGATTTGAGACTAAACTTTATATTGATTTTGATTGTATACTCTTTTTTTTTTTTTGACCTAATGGAAAAATGTTTAAAAAAGAAAGGGGAGAAAAAAGGGGGTTAAGGAAGTTTGAAAATGATTACAGAAGTGTGTGTGTGTGTGTGTGTCACATACTATTTGTGCAAAGGTGAGCTGACACCTGTGCTCAGGTGAGTGTTGCTGTTCTACTGAGGCGGATGATGGATTTAAAGAATTTATTAGTGATTCGTGCATCAATTGTGTAATTTTAACATATGTGCAAGATTTCAAAGTTATACAAATGTGGTTCATGCGTGAAACATGTACATACAGGTACGTGGAACAGCAGAGGAAAGCTACAAATTTGCGTATGCATCTTGCCAAAATCCCACACAGTTGGGAAAGATTTACATAATAATTGGGTATAAACTACGTAAACTATGCATAAACTCCGTGATTCTCAACTGACCAAAAATTTTGAACAGCTCAAAAACGAATTCACCTCAAGACCAGAAACCCTCGATGAACATCTGCCCACATCAACAAATGACGAACGCTATGAAACACCTATGAGCTACATATACCACGCATGTATCACAAAAGACTGTACAGTCAAATCGTATGTAGTGGCTGTGGGACATGGCCTTTACAATACCCTCCCCCTTTCCCAACTGTACTCTAAGATAACAAATAACACAATCAAAAGTTGATCTTATTATGAGTATATCACCCCCCACCCCTTCAGTTGTCTGTATTGTGACTGTCAGGGGACATGAGAGGTTCAAACCATTGACTGTACATGAGAACTGGAGAAAGTGAGAATGACTTATGGCTCCAACCAAATGTATTCAATTCAGGCACCATTTTTTTGCGATTTGGACATGTTGGAGCACGAAATCAAAAGTAAGCCATCATTAGTCCGAGTTGATCGAGTCAACATTTCTATGGCAACCACTCACCTATCAGAATTGAGCTTGCTGAAAATCCCCACCTCTACCACTTTAAAGCAACACAAAAAAGACCAAAAATAGAACAAAGCAAGAACGGTTATTCTAACAAAAAATGACTGAGTAATACAGTCCGGTATTGCATACTGGTAAAAGAGCTGGCGTAGGTACACAGTACCGGCTAGAAGATCAGCTGTGTGTCTGCTTTTTGCTGCTTTAACACACATTTAAAAGCAGCTGCGGGCTGAAACAGCAGCTAAATGCCGCTAAAACTGTGAACCAAACAGCATTTCATCTCATACCTTTAGCGTCTGTGTGTTTTTTAGTGTCTTATTACTGCTATAAAATGTGATTTACACACACGTCAATGGATTTACGTCCTCTCTCCCTTCACGTTGTAAAACGTCATTCAAAAAGAACAATGCATGGTAGATTGTTCAAGAAGATTACAAGTGAGGATAAAGATGTACAAGCTAAAATTAGTAAAGAAGAAAGGGAGTAAGAAGGAGGAGCATTTCCTGCATTTATCAAGTTCTTTAGTACAATAATTAATCAAAATATTTTTTTTCACAAAGTCCTGTCTACATTTTTATTTACAGTCAAGATTTATGCTCAACTGTAGTTATCTGTGTAAGTGCTGTAATGATTCATTGTAATAATAATTTGAATCACATCCTAATTTGTGGTTGCTGATCAAATACTCGATTTTTGTTCATTTTCACTGAGCTAAAATTAATCAGGACATCTTTAGCCAAAAGTGTAGCCAATGTAACCAGAAGTTTACCAGATCCCAGGTAACACTGTGCCTCAATCCAGATAATATTTTCCAAGATTGATTATCATTAATTTTTTTCATTTTAAAAAACAATTTTATAATGGTTTTGATTATGGATTTGATTAAAAGTTTGCCTCAGAAAGATCGATCTGGATGGATAAATCATTTCATCGATTAATCCTTTCCCCCCTCATCTGCATTTACTGCAATTAAAAAGATTTATGTTGATGCAATTTGTTATAGTGCTGAAATAAACAAGAATGTACTTTCACCCCTGGTAATAGCTGCTTATTCCTCTATAGAAGTCTATGGGATTTTGGCTTCTTGGAGCCAGCAGGTACTTCCTGTTTGGAGCGCCAGGGGGAGGGGCTTCTCAGTCCAGTTCTCATATACAGTTGGGTCAAATCAAAAGTGCTTACTGATGTTAAGAAAAATGAGAGCTTCACATTAGAGTCTGCATAATTCTCCAGTGACACCACAGACATTAGCCTGAACACTATTCCGTTCTAAAAAAAAGAGCCAAGTCAGCCGCACAAGCAAAGATATGAAAAAGATACGGTGAAACGGCAGCTGAAATGTACATAATTCAAAAAGTTTGACATGGAGCTCCATCAAAGCCTACAACCATGGCTAGAAAAACGAAAGCAGGAAAAAGGAATGAAAGGATAGTTTGATGTTGTTTCGTGGAAAGATGGTACACATTGGATTTAGAGTAAATGACCATCCTAATTGGAAAACATGGGCACACATCATTGAACATTTATCAGGTTTGGTCAGGTGGTGGCTGATTAACAGTATATGTCTCTTGGTGATGGAGATGTACAGTGGGATTAATGTACCTGTTGAGAAAGTTCCGGCTGGTTTTGTTGTGATAGAAAATCTCAGCTGTAGATCCAGAAGAAACCACCAGAGGGGGACTTTGCACTGTGGCATTATCTGACAGACAAATGGGACAAAGGTTTGTGTTTTAGTGTCTGTGGTGGTGCTGCTGGCATTTTGTAAAAGATCGTCCTTGCTGAGATAGAAAAGCAGGAGCGAGTGTTACCGTGTTCATGTCCTGCCAAGTCTGGAGTAGTGCTGCTCTCTGACCGAACAGTGTCATCTGAAAACACACAAGAGAACACACTGGTACACAAAATGAAATACACACATGCGTTCAAAATAAAGGCCGGAAAGCCCTGACTTCCTGTTCTTTCTGGAAGACAAACTCAAACGTGACTGTGTGCGTGTGTGTGTGTTTGCGCTTCACCTGTGTGGCATCCTCTGTGAACGGTCCTCTTGCTGTGGTGTGTGTTGGTGTGATTGTGTCCATTGTGTTCTGATGTGTTGTGCTTCCTGAGAGTTCCACTGAAAATTTTTTTTCTCTGCTTTGAACGCTGAGTCTCTTCCTCCTGCAGACATGCAAACAACAGTCTTTATAAACAGGAAGTATAGCAGTTTGGTGATGGAACATGCAGGGGCATTATTTATTAAAATACATCTTCAGATCTTTTTTCCATCACTAATCAACAGTTCGATATTCTAAGTAAGTAAATATGGTACGCAGGTGAAGACAACCATTCTTCTGCCCTTGAGCCAGTTACATTTATGTGTGGGTTTGCAGTTCCATAGGACACCAGTAGAGGGCCACATTGATTTGCGTTAACCTGTTCTACTAGTAAGAAAGAAAAAAAAAACATTGCTAAAACTCATATGTAGTCTGTTGGAGGTGGACTGTGAGCTCCATAATTGTCTGGATATTGACTTCACTCCCATCCTCTGTAAAACATGACCTCATCAATTTGAAAGTTTGTTGTAACTTTGGACAATAAAAAAAGTGAGTGTGCCAGTTAAAAATACCAAAATGATAAATCAAAGCATTAAAACAAAGTAAAGTGAGTTTTTTCAAAGCTTTGCAGGTACTTGGAATGAGATACTAATCTACTGGTCCAAAATCAACAAGAAAACATCAGAATTACATCTGTGGAGCCTTGTGAGAAGCAGATCTATTAACTAACATGTATGCTCCACACTTTAAAATAACACACAGCGGGAGTGGATGTGAGGGTGCAAACAAGACACTGGGGGCTTTAGGTGGGCACCTTCTCAAAAACTAGTGTTTTTTTAGGCTCAGAGGAGGGTTAACAGAGTATTCCAGCATCCCAGAACCACCCCCTCCTCCAGCTCTAGTAACACAAGTTATTACCCAGCCATCAAAAACTCACAATAACAATTTGATCCTAACATATGGCCTATTAACAAAATCTAACATTTTTTCACAACAAATGTGATCTCCTTTTTTCCTCTATTTTTTTACTCTCTCCTTTTACTTTCTTAAGCAAACATTACAAATGACAGAATACATTTAACAAAAATATTTTATTTCAGCATCTCCTTTGGGAGTTGAGCTGAATTCAAAGTGCAGCTACATTCAAACTGTAAAAATCTTTGTCAACATTGTGGCAGATGTTTTGTGAGCAGCTGCTAGCGTGAGCATTTCTCTTACTGTGTTGAAGCAAATTTGTCAAACTCCCACTTTTGGTAACAACAGCTTTCACACAGATTTTGCAGTGTGTGGTTTGTTGCTCCAAGTCTGACATCATAAAACAGAACCAGTTTCACATAACTGAGGAAACTATTCTTTTTGGAACAAGCTCCTCTTTGCTAGCTGCCATTTTAACTTTCCTCCAAATAACGGAAGCCCAAGAGAGCGGGATGCTGGGAAAAACAATCCTGATAGCAAATTTGATTATTCAATAAAATTGATTTTTCGCCAGTCATTGCCTACCTAACCCCTGTTGTGTTAAATACCAGTTTCAAGACGGAGCTGAGATAACGTAAGGAAAGAGTGGGAATGGAAATGAATGAAAAGGCAAACATGCCCATGAAGAGAGCTCAGCCGGCTCAGACTCAGTACCAGTCTCCACAGGAAGAAATGAGGAAACAGAAAATATCTGAAAGGCAGATTTAACACAAACTAAAATTACACTTAGCAGCCAATTCCTCCTTACCCCATCACCTCTGATAAACCACAAAGGCACCATAACAATTACAGGCCGAGAAATTAGGACAATTAGCACAGCTCCTCAACTAACAGGCCCCAACCCTAACAGTTAGCAAGAAGCAACCCAGCTTAACAAACAGTTCATTTAATACCTCGGATTCCCCCAAAACTCATTAAACCCGAACCCAGGAAATGTTCCAAGCGTCACTTTCCGAAGGTCTTAGTCACCCAAATGAGGGGTTGACTACAGAAGCTGTTGGTTTCTGGTTGTCTGGACCTGTGGAGAATTGTAAAAAAGGAACAGCTGCTGTCGTATGGTCCCCTCACGCCGCACTCTAGTCATTAGTAAGGTGCATGCACTGGGTCCTTACTGACCGCGCACAAATGCTGCAAGTGCCTGTGGGATTTTTGGTTCATTTCTAACAGATGGGCTGCTAGTAAGAAGTGCACAAGGTGCGCACACTTATCCTCGAACAGCGCTAATGAGGAGGTTGAAAAAAAAAGGAAAAATCTGTAAGACAGGCCTGCGTCTCACCGACTTCACCCTTACTTTTACTCTTGGATGTTGTATAAGTGTTCACAAAGCCACTCTGGCCATTTTATTGATCACCTGCTTTTGGCTCCTCCTCCTTTTTCTACCTATCTCTCAGGAAAGAACAAACCGACTTTGCTGCAAACCCCCTGCATATAATCTGCATTGAGCAGATCTTAGCTCTCCATCCACATTCTCAGCAAACTAAATATTACAGTCCCCCAAATACTGCAGCTTGCCATACTCTTCAGCAGAGGGACAAAGTGAAGCCTGCAATCATCCTGCCATTTGTAAATTGTAAACATAAAATGAACCTTCTGCGGCAAGGACAAAACTACAGGATCCGACATCTACGTGAATGAGCATCTTACAAAGGAAACGGCAGAAATGACTCCACAAGCTCGCAAGCTGAGGAGAAACAACAGGATCAGAGCAACGTGGACCAGGAATGGCAAAGTTTCTATTCAGATGAACAGATCCACACCAGAGCAAGCCAAAGTTTTCCTGGTAATAAATCTCAAAGACATTGAACAGTTTAAGCAACAGGGATTATGACAATTTTCCAGACAAGTTGGATCATTGTCTTGATGAGAGGAAGGAAATGTACAGGACTGTTCATGGCCGAACACGGAAATCAGAAACTGAACTGTGATGATCTGGATAAAATACAAAAGAGTGAATGGATTATATCCTGTTAGACAGAGGAAATGTAACCTGGATATTCTTGGTTTTGTGTGTTCTGAACTTACATGGATTATCCATGAGCAATTTTGGTGAGAATGGAGAGAAAGGGAAAAAAAAGTGAAATGAAAATGACTCTTTCAAAATGAATGAATAATCATCATGAATGCATTTGAGGACTTTTCAAGAGACGGAATATAATGAGCATGAGTTGGTTCAGAACATAGACCCAGATATAAATGGTTTTCATTGTATTGATGATGATTGTCATTATTATAGTGAAGATGCATTTAATAAGCATGTGAAAATATCAAATAAGTTATCAATCATCCATTTTAATGCCAGAAGCCTCTATGCAAACTATCATATTATCAAGGATTATCTACAGTCTTTCTCAGAGCATTTATATTATAGCATCACTGAAAAAGGAACGGACTTTCATCTGGATGGTTCTGATCTAATAAATATCAACAGGAATAATAAAGCTGGTTTAGGTGTAGCACTCTTTGTGGATAAAAGACTCAAATACAAACTTGTGAAATATATGACAACTGTTATTGATAACTTGCTTGAATGTTTGACCATTGAAATTTGTAATGAAAAGACCAAGAAGATTATTGGAAGTTGCATTTCTAGAGCACTTGGACTCCTTCAGAGTATGGACGAAGAGTGTTTTTTCTTAATTTACAAAACAAAACTGTTTTCGTATGTGGTGACTTTATTATTGATTTACTAAATCCACAAAGACACAAACCATCAGATGATTTCTTTTAAATACAATGTACCGTATGAGTTTGTTCCCAAAGATTACTAGAACCACAAGAATCACCAGCAGCTGTGCCACGCTGATTGATAATATTTTTACCAACATAACTGAGAGTAAAATAAGTAGTGGTTTACTTATCAATGATATTTCTGATCATTTACCTGTTTTTATTAACTTTGACTGTAATTATAAGGCAAAAAAATCAACTTCACGTCGCATACATAAGAGAATTAGAACTGAAGAATTAATATGCAAACTTAGGGATGATTTAATGGTACAGAACTGGGATGTAATTTTAGAAAAAAAGTAATGTGGATGATGCCTATGATGCCATAAATCCTGACTCATTGAGAGACGAGATAATCCATGCATTCACTCTTCCCACTTGGAAGGATGTCTCAGAAGAGCTCGAGAATGTGTCTACTGACCAGGAAAGACTGAGCACTTTAAGACGCATGCTGCTAAATGTGAAATTTGCAGATGAGAAACAGCAAAGAGAGACACTACTTCCACATGAGATGCCAAACAGACCGTGGGTGACAGTGGTAACAGATTTGTTTTCATTTGACAACAGAGGCTATTTGATCACAGTGGACTATTTTTCAAATTTTTGTGAAATAGATTATCCACCAGCCACAAAATCCATTACAATGATAAAGAAATTCAAAGCTCATTTTGCCAAGGCATCCCTGAGACAGTCATTTCAGACAATGGTCCTCAATACACTTCACAGGAGTTCAACAGATTTAGCAGACAGTGGGAATTCCATCACAGATCATCATCATCATCAGGACACCCCCAAACCCACGGCTGTCAATGCTTTCCGTTTCCCTCCACCTGTGCCGGCTCCTATAAATCTCTGCCTCTGCCCTTCACTCTGCCGGATGGTTGCAGTGCCAGCACTCAGTCAACGTGCCTGCCCAGTTTATATTACCAGCTTGTTTCCCTGTTCCTCTTACCACTCAGCCTGACTTCTAGATAACCTGCCCAGCCTCTGCTCATGGCTGTATGCTGCCAGCTGTTGCCTTTGGCTGTTCCCATCTCCCTGCTTCACCATTTTTCCCCCAAGCCTCATAAGTCTCCATACCTTTGAATTTGTGGAACCATTCCCAGAGACCTTCTTATTATTTGGGCTGTGGAATGAAGAGTTTGTGATTAAGCCCTGGGATCCTGAGTTTTACCACGCTCTAACGAGCGTCTTTAACTTCTGTGTCTGGAGTCACACCTTCTTCCAGTCGTGTACAGAGGACTCCTCTCCTCCCCTGCAGATCGCTCTCCTCATCCCAGTAAGCCTTCCTTCTGTTTAATGCTCCCTCTGCTTCAAGTCATTAACCCTCTCCTGTCTCCTTAGCACCCGTGCATTGGTGGCATCACTCTGGCTCCTGAGGGTCCTCCAGGTTAAAGCATTACTAAATCTGGTTTCTTTCCCTTCTGAGTTTGTCATATTTTGGGTCCCTGAAATAAAATGTGACAACGGCAAAGCTGAGTCAGCAGTGAAAACAACAAAAAGCTTTTGTTAAAGGCCAAAACAGCACAGGACAAGATCCCTATCTCGCAATGCTGGATCATCGCAACACACCTGGTGACCTGACTGGTCACCTGGCCGAGATGTGATGCTGCCACAGCGTTACAAGGACTTGGTTTTTGAGAAAGGAAAAGAAAAAAGAAAATAATTTAGAAATATGTTCAAGTGTCAAGTTAGTTTGAGATGTTCTGCACACTCAATTGATGTGTTAGTGTCAAGTCAGTTCAAACCTATAATATTCCAGGATCTGTTACTGACATGGTAAAGATTGTTTCATTTTGCTGGAAGTAGAGCACCGAGTGGACAGACTTAAAGTTGTCATTTTTTGTTAGTTGAAAAAAAAGAGAGAGAGGATGTAACAACAGGAACTTTTGTTGTGTGTATGTTTCCGGTGGAACGGTGCGCAGACAGTCAGAATGAATGAGAGCATACGCCTGCACTGCACTGGAACCGGCCTCAGTTCATTACAAGTACTGCCCTGTTGGGTAGAGGTAAAGTATTCTGTGTTTCTTTTATTGAATAAAGACCAGAATATAACAGAAGGCAGCTTTCTAATGAAAGCTAGATTCATATCACGTGGATTAACATCAAGATACAGCCAAACACTATAGGACCGTTGAAAAGACTGAACGCTGCCTGCTCCCAAACCCTTAAGTGTCCATGTCTCAGAAAGGTTTGTATGGATAAAGCATGCGCTCTACCTAACAGGGTCAGCAGTCAGGTGATGAAGCCATGAGCAGAACATCCTCATCGCTTCATTTCTATGAATATTTTTTATGTTCTGACAGCAGCTGGACTGATCCCAGATGAACCTTTACAGAAGATGGCGCCGCTCACCTCCACATGACTCTTCCTGTTTCCAGCCCGTCTCTGGACACAGGGGGGCTTCTCCCCCGCCTCCAAAGGGAAATCACAGGGCACTGTACCTGTCAGCTCCTGACCAATCAGAGAACAGAACGTACATCAAAGAGCAATCAAAGCACATGTGAGTCACTCGTCTGTAAGCATGTCTGGACTGCAGGGATTTTCAAGTAAAAATTAAGTTGGATTGTCTTATTAATGTGGGTAACTATAAAACTTTCAGATTTTTACAAAAGAAGATGTCAAAAAGAAATTATTTCTTTTGTAACAAAAACAGAAACAAATTAAGATGTCAGCCAATAGAGACTCAAATGTGAAAAGTGCATAAAGTGGATAAAAAAGGGACATATTAGCCAAAATACAACTACAAAAACCTTAACAAATATATTAAACTATATTAACTATATTCAACTTAACTATATTAAAGATCTCATGGTGCCTTACCAACCAAACAGAACATTTCACTCACAAAATGCAGGACTGAATCTCTAAAAGCACAGTTGGAGGTAGAGCCTTTAGCCACCAAGCTCCTGTTTATGGAATAAACTCCCAGATCATGGAAGAGAGGCTGACACGGTTTCTACATTCAAAGTTAGACTTAAAATATCACTCTTTGGACAGGCTTATTACCAGGCTATCTAGTAATCAGAGATTACTTAATTTACTGCTGCCCTACCTCACGTATTGTAATGAAGTTTGGAGGAATAATTATAACTTTCATTACATCCATTATACATACTTCCTAATGGAGCTAATCAAAGGGACGATAGTTTGATAAACCGGGTCATGGCGGCCTATTCCCTCAGTCTAGTGGGTTTATGCAGGTTAAGATTAGATTAAGAATATATTTATATTGACATGCTGAAATTACAGATTCTCTAGGATTACTATATTACCGTCCACTACTTGTGCTATATTCATACTCCTACCATTAACATGTTTGAATCAAATTTCAATACCAATTATAGTTGCTAGTAGGCTACTAGAAGATAAAAGTATGTAGTTGTTTAT
>BSAI01000015.1:26746141-26840807 GCA_036245035.1 Adrianichthys oophorus
CAATATAAATAGCACTGACATATTTCCACTGTCTGTATTCAAACGTATATTCAAAGGTGGTTTGTCCTCTCTGGGTGGGTGGAGTGCTCCTTCCCCAAGTGGAGGAGTTTAAGTATCTTGGGGTCTTGTTCACGAGGGAGGGAAGATCTGAGCGTGAGATCGACAGGCGGATTGGTGCAGCGTCCACCGTCACGCGGTCACTGTACTGGTCTGTTCCATTATTTTCAGTAATTTATGTCAAACTAATAATATAGACCTATATTATTACATGATAAATTAAAGTCAGGTTAACCCTCTGTTATAATTTGTGATAATGGTTTCAGTTTAATTAAATCCCAAATTTAAAATCTCAAAGTTTTTTAATAGTGTGAAAAGGATCTATGTTCTAGGCTCAAAGGATCCTACTCTGTCCATCAAACTCAGGGGTGTCAAACTCAACTCCTCGAGGGCTGGTGTCCTACATGTTTTCCAACCAACCTGCCATTGAAGCTCCTTATTGGCTAAACACACCTGATCCAGGGAATCAACAGAGTTCTGGAAAACCAGCAGGAGGCCGGCCCTCGAGTTTGACACCCCGATCCAAAAAAATAAATAAAAATCCAAAACACAGCAAAGGGTTCTTGTCATTCAGCTAGAGACTAGAAAAGGTTCCGTTTGATCTGGGAAGAATGCTTTCTGCTTGGAGCCGAACAGAATCACCTTCAGAGGCTCCACTGTCTTGGAAGATGGTTTTGCCAAGTAAACAGAAAAGCTCCCTTCTAGCGCCACCAAGATCAGCAGCATCTTCATTATCAGCGTCATGTTCATCGCTGGTAAAAGCATGTCACAGCACTCTGTTAAACTTCTGAAAAGCTCTATACCAGGCGTTGGATGGACTGATGTGGATTTACCTTGTTCCTGGTGGTGTGACTCTTCACTATGAGCTTTGTGAAGATCAGACATTTCACAGTTCAGACATTCAGAAGACCTATATTGAAAATAGAAAACATGTCATTTTTAAATCAACTTTAAAGCTTCACACATAAAAAAAACTCATTTGACATTGTTTTATGTTATTGGAATTGACACAAAACTAGTCAAAATTACATTGTTTGGAAAACAATGTTCCTTGTCGTGTTTTCAGACTTTACATTAACAAAAGTCTCCTAATAGTGAAGATGCTAAAATTTCTGACTGAGAATACAAACTCGAGACTACTCCTGTCTGCAAAAAAGCTAAATAAAAAAGCAACATTAGATTATTCATTCTTATAATTTTTGATCCTCTTATTCATTTATGGCAGGGGTCACCAACCCTGCTCCTTGTGAGCTACCACCCTGCTTATTTTGCAGTTAACACTGCTTCAGTAGATGCTGATCATCTGGATTGAATCATTCCAGTTTCTAATTGAATACACCTGATACAGGTGAGCAGCAATTACTCAAGCAGGGCGAGAGCTCACAAGGACCACGTTTGGAGACCCCTGATTTATAGTTTCTGTGGGTCATGGTGAAGATCAAACCCTGAAAGATAACTAAACGGAATTTTGATTTAAATTTTAGAAGCCGGGAATGAGTTCATATGGCGTCACATCTCTGCCATTAATTGAAGAGCGTGTGTTTGATAACTGAGTGAGCGTATCTTACAACTGCACCGCGCAGTCCTAACTGAGCGCGCACAAAGCTCTCACCGCACGCGCTCAGTCTTTTTTTTCACTTATTCCGGTTTTTTTTTCGCTCGTTCAGTTTCAGGGGGTGTTTTTGTCACTCAGGGGGCGGTAACCTTTCTGGTTGATCTGATTGGCTGAAAATTCTGGTCAAATCCGGAGAGGCAACGAGGCGGGGCTTTCATTTTTTTTATCTGCTTTAATAGAAAAAAAAACGGCGGATAAAACGTGGATTAAAACGTTAAGGAACGACCAAGAACAAGATAAAAAAGTGCAGCGGGTTTTGTGTGCTTTAAGTTTGACTCATGTGTAAATCACTTTATTAGGTAAATATACATGGAGACTTTAGTTACCGTCGGTTGGGCGACATTACAGACTTAACGAGAGCACCTTGCTTTCCATTAAGAAAAAAAATGAGGAAGGAGAGCACTATGAAAAAACGGGGCAAGCTGCTAAGTATGATCTTAATGAAAGTCAAAAGTACGTCTGCTATTGAATGGAAAATCCTAACTTTAGAATGTGTGGTCAACTATTGTGATTAATGAAACAGACAGAAGGCTGTGGACCACAACGGGACGGTTGTGGACTCTACAAAGATAAACAGCTCTCCAGTCCACCTCTGGTGTCAAACAAATAAAGAAAAGGAAACGTTTGAGGTGTGGAGGGGAGGGGGGCACTAATGTCCGAGCAGCTCGTTGTTCCAGCAGAGTGGACTGTACCTATACGGACTGTACCAACTGATTTTCAAAGTGCAGTGGAGCACTAAGAAGCTTATTTACAAGAAATATAAAACTTATAGTTATAAGGCATCCCATTACACTACTAACAATCAAACATTAGCATTCTACTACATCTGCATTAGCCTAGCTAGCAACGTACAGCTTAGCGGGCTAGCTAGGGACCTTAAACTTACCGCTGATTGTGGCTCTGTGGCGAAGGCTGTTGTTGATGATCCAATCTCAAATGTCTGGATAGCCATTAGAACATCTCATCCAATGTTGTTGGCCAGAAGGTGGGACATGCCTTGAATAAATATAAAAACATGGGCGACAATTCTGGCACAAATCAGTTCAGTAGTATAATTTGCATATAAACTAGACATTTAGCTCCAAACTAAATATTTAGGTAAAAATGTAAATATTTAGCTCAAATCTAAACATTTAAATTAGACTTTAATTTTTATTAATCAAACAAAGATTTAGTTAGAAAACTTAAATATCTATTTTGGAAATTCAATATTTAAGCCAGATCAAAATATTTAGTTTGCAAACTAAATGTTTAATTTTATTAAATTAAATATTTAGTTCGTAAACCAAATATATAATTTTAAAATAAATATTTAATTTTAAATTAAATATTTAGTTTTGTTACTAAATATTTAGGTAGTAAATGTAACATTTCTAAATAAATGTGGTTTTGAATGAGGCCTTCATGAGGGCCACGTATTCAAAACATGGAAAGCTTCCAAAAGATAACTTCTTACACTGAAATAGTGTAAAACTGCAACCCCCCCCCCGCCCTTTCTGCCTGTTCTTTCCTCACTGATAACACCATAGTTGGGAGGGGTTGACTCGATGAGAACAGCTGAACTGTTATTTTCATCTAACCAGGTTTCAGAAAAAAACATAAAATCAAGGTTGTACTCAGTAATAAAATCATGAATTAAAAATGTTTTCTTGCTAAAGTCCTGACATTTAAGAATGCTAACTTAAGAGGTCTAGGAGTAACGGCGTTGTCATTTAGCTTATGTTTCTGGATAGACACAGAAGGTCTTTTTACCTCAGTTAAAACCCTTTCTCTGTGTTTTGGACAAACTACATTCCTCCTGTTAGTAACAAGCACAGGAATGGTATACGTTTCTAATCTACCTTTACAGCTCACACTTTTACACTTAGCATCAGTCTGCAGGTAGACCAACACTGCCCCCCAGAGACAAACAGGCCCTGCAGCTGATGGAGACAGAGGGAGATCCACTGAACTGAGAAAACATCAGTCTTTACCTCTGACCCCCACCCCCACCTCCAGTCAAACGTGTCAACAATGAAATTAATGAAACAAAATGTTCTTTTTTTTCCATAATCTAGACCTTTTCAAGAACTAGCCTTCCCCCCTGCAGCTCATTTTACAGTCATGCTAAACTCTTCCATGTGAGAACAGGACGAAGTGTAGTTTACATTGACAGTCAATGGTAGTTCAACAGAGAAACAGTCAATCTGACAGTGCAGAACAGAAAAGTGGGGTTTTCTCCAGGTAGTGTCCCTTGAAAGCATTGTGGTGCAGACAAAGAGTTATACATTACTAGTATTGCTATGCTAGCTAGTTGTGTACCATTGACTGTGTATTGTATACAGCACACATACACTATGAATATATGATTCTATTTACAAAGTTGGATGCCATTCCATAAGTCATAGATGCTTGTTCATTGCGATTGTGTGACTCAGAAGGGTGCCCAAACCTTTGCACACGTCATTATTTTGTTTTGTGTTGTTTCTCTGTCCTATTTAGGTCATATGTAAATACGGTATAACATCAAATTTATTTGATCATAATTAAGGTAAACATAACAGAAAAGTGGTCTCTGCAGAATGATTTACATTCAAGTGCCACTTAATGAGAAAAATGTCTAAATATTACAATTTCAATGATGAAATAGAATAGATGAGACTCAAATGTTAAACAGTATAAACTGTCTGCTTTTTCGATATTCAGACTTTATGCCTTCATGCAAACACTTTAGAAAATGATAAACATAAAATGCAAAAATAACAAAAAGTTCTAAATCTATGGAAATGCAAAGAGACTTAACAAGTAGTGAGCATCTAAAGGAAACCAAATGATCAAATCATTTCAATGCTGCAATTCTCATCAAATCTCCCGATCTTAAACAATAATCATATTAATGAATCTCTGCATGAAAAATACAAACTGCAGTCTAAGCATAAAATATGAGCAACAGCTCCAGAAAACGCTTCTGGCAGATCTTAAAAACATTCTAGAAAAAGTTAATAAAAACATTATTTAATCAAATGTTTTGTCTGTCTGATGAACAAATGTTATAAAAACACATCTCCTTCTTCTTAGTGGTTATACAGAAATTCTGGACCTTTTCTAGTGAGTATATCTCCATGTCATGTCGGTACCGCACTGAGTTTCCTGGTAAAATGCTAGGCTAACGCTTTAGCTAACAAAACTGTCATCAGATCAGGCAGGTGTTCACATAACGTTTACATTTCCAGCGTTCACCTGTTTCATGTGTTCGGTCAGAGTCTTCCCGCCCGCTGCAGCATCACAACAGAAGAACTGCAACTGAAGTTCCTGTGATGTCATTTCCGGGTGAGCGTAACCAGTGCTTGGTCATTGACTTCTGTTGCTCCTGTCTTTGAGCGCCTGATTTGTTAATATCTACTGAGTTAACCATTGCTGTCTAAGCAGCCTGCAATGTAGTTACTTCCCCTTAGCCAAACACTGCTAGCCTTTGCTAAGTGCTAGCATGGCCTCCACCTCGTCTGCCATAACTCCTCTGTCCTGCTCCATGTGCAAAATGTTCAGTGAAGATCCTGCCTCCTTTAGTGAAGATAGTGGTAGATGTGTTAAGTGTAGCCTTATTTTAGACTTGGAGGCCAGGCTAGAGCAGTTAGAAGCGCGGCTACGCACATCAGATGCTAAGCCTGTTAGCCAGATTTTACCCGCAGTACGGCTCGCACTACCGGAACTAAACTGGTGAGCACTCAAGCCCCTCCCGGGCAACAGTTGGGGAAAACTCAGGATGGATTTGTAGCGGTGGGAAAGAAGCATAGTGCTAAACGTAAACACTTAGAGCTACCGAAGCTCCCGCTACATAATACGTTTTCTACCCTCGGCAACACGGCAGATGAACCGTCAACTCTAGTTATCGGCTCCTCTGAAATTAGACAGGTGAAGCTCCTGACAGCTATAGTTAGGTGTTATCCGGGAGCCAGAGTTGGTGACATAGAAGGAAACCTTAAAATGTTAGCTCAGAGTAAACCTAGGTTCCGTCGAATTGTGATTCACGCAGGCGGTAATGACACCCGACGGAGACAATCAGAAGTTCTTAAATTAAACGTCGAAACTGTTTGTAAACTTCCTAAGTCGATGTCGGACACTGTTATTTTCTCTGGTCCACTCCCAAACCTAGTCAGTGATGAAATGTACAGCCGCTTTTCATCATTTAACCACTGGTTAGCCAAATGGTGCCCACAAAATGGCGTTAGCTTCGTTGACAATAGGAGCGCGTTTTGGGGAAAGCCCGGTCTCATGCGGAGAGACGGCATCCATCCCACTTTTGACGGCGCCGCTCTTCTTTCTACGAGCATTTCTGCTAGCATTAGTCATGCAACCTGAAAACCCAGGAGCAGTTTAAAACTCTCCACTGAGTTCCCTTTAGTGCTGGAGCAAACCCCATACAGAGTTAGTCCAGCAGCTCCTAGCTTTAGCTTATGTACTGAAAGGCGAGTAAAACACAGAAACCTGAAAGTAAAAGCTAATAGTACTCTCACCAAACACCAAAGCCAAACACATTTATAGTTCCTTTGAAAACATCATATTGTCTATAAATCACTCAAACAGGAAAACTCCAAAATCTGTTTCATTCATAATTATTTGTCGTCCTCCTGGCCCGTACTCTGAATTTTTAACTGAGTTTGCAGAATTTCTATTTATGATAAAATAATAATAGTAGGACATTTTAATATTCATGTCGATGACTCTAGTGACTGTCTAGGAAATGCTTTCTCAGCTTTATTAGATAATGTTGGTTTCACACAAAATGTTAAGGAACCCACTCACTGTCACAAGCACACCCTGGACCTTGTTTTAACTCATGGTATAGAGATCAGCCAGCTGAGTGTGCTCCCTCATAACCCCATACTCTCAGATCACTTTCTAATCACCTTTCAGTTTGTTCTAGAAAATTCCACCGCTCCAATAAATAAAGAACAGCTCTGTAGAACATTGACTGACCGTTGGATCTGGATCTGAATTTAAACTTACAGTCCAATCAATATTTAGTAACATGCTGAGCAAACACTCTGAGAGCAGCTCCCATAGTTTCAGTCCCAGAAAAAATGATCAGTTTGTTGATGACTCCATGGAGGCCCTCAGGAGAACACTTGATGTTGTTGCTCCTTTGAAACCAAAACTTATTAGACAAAACCGAGTATCACCGTGGTTTAACGCTGAAACACGTTCCCTTAAACAAGTAACCTGTAAGTTAGAAAGAGAATGGCGCCGATCCGGCTCAGAGCAGTCCCCGAACAGCTGGAAATATAGCCTTTTAAATTATAAAAAATCTCTGCGTAAAGCCAGAAACCAATACTATTCAGCTTTAATAGCACAGAATGGAAATAATCAGAGATTTATTTTTAGTACTATAGCCAGACTGACCAGCAGTCTCAGCTCAGTGGAACCACATATTCCTGCTACTCTCAGCTCTGAGGAATTTCTTTCATTCTTCGATTGTAAAATCCTAAATATTAGACAAAAGCTGAGCAAAGTTCTCCCTGCTATCAGCCCAGAGCAGACTGAAACAGTAGAAACAAAGGCATCTATAGAAACCTCTGTAACATTAGACTGCTTCACTGCTGTAGATCTAACAGAATTAACATCAGTTATTACATCCTCCAAAAGCTCAACTTGTCTTTTGGACCCAACCCCCACTAAGCTTTTTAAAGAAACCTTCCCCTTAATTAATGGATCAATTTTAACTATTATAAATACTTCCATAGAAACAGAGCTGATGTCCTTGGCAAATTCCAGTGTAAGCCCATTGAGATAGCTATGGCTGTGATATTGGGCTATAGAAATAAAATTGAATTGATTGGAACTGTCCCACCTTTTTTCTCAAAAACATGTCGGTGTCCATTTTTTGTTAAAAGCTGGGGCCATAGACATTGAGACGCCAGGAAAGTTCAGAAGTCGGATAAAACATCGGGGGGGGGCTGTCAGTGAATAAAACACGGAGGATTTTTTTCTTCTCTGATCAACTGCTCTCTGATTGGTCAGACTTGGCTATATCAGACCACTGCTGTGTGTTTTTTAATGTCACCAATGTAATCCAGCAGGAAGCCACACTGAGAACAGTCTGGAAGCGGTATGTAACTTCTGAAGTGGCTGCAGGTTTTATTGATATTTTTAAATCAATAAATAATGGATCTAACCGCTTCTGCTTCTTCGTCATAGAAGACTTTGCCTGACTATCCTGATCAACCATTAGGCGTACCCACTCCTTCACATCTGGCTGGATTTGCGGGGATGCTTCTGGAGCACGGCTGCCAACTTCACCGTTTGACCACTGCTAGCGACCAACCCTGTGGCTAATCTAGCACCCACTGTGCCGTCTCGGTCCGGTTCGCTTCCAACCATGTCCGTGGGGTTGGGGACTCCGCCACATCATCCACTCCTGTGTCCACCCCATGTCTCTCGCTACCGGATAAATTCACTGGGAAACCCGAACATTGCAACGGCTTCCTTATGCAGTGCCAGTTATTCCTTCACCAACAGGCCCATCTGTTTCCCACTGAGGAAGCTAAAGTCTCCTTCTTATGCTTCCTGCTGTCTGGAGAGGCGTTGTAATGGTTAGCAGCATCCTGGTCTGGAGGGTCCCTGTCTTTCCATTCATATGAGGGTGTCACTTGGCTGCTTCGCCATGTTTTCCATCATACCATTGACGGTAAAGATCCTAGGGAACAACTCGTGGACATTAAACAAGAAGAAGAGACAGCCGCAGCTTATCTTTGAGATTTCGGACTCTGGCAGCCCAAACTGATTGGTCTCCGTGTAGTTTTTTATTTTTTTTATTTTCAGTTTAAGTTTAAGTGTACAGCAAACAGTGACAGAGACAAAAAGGGGGAAAGAACAGCAAGACAACCCACAAAAACACAACTGTTAATAGTAAGAGATAAATAATGATAATAATAATAATAAAACTAACAAACGACAAAAAAGAAAAAAAAAAAAAGCCAGATTACCATATTGATTTTAAAATGAGTACATAAATAAATGTTGCAGCCAGACACAACTTGAACAAGAGAAAGAAATGTAAAAGTTACATTTGTGAGTGACCCAGATCCAGCACCTCCCCACCTGGAGTCGTGTTATTCAGTGTTATGGTATGGTATGGTGAGCCAGAAAAGGTTTCCAAACAGTGTCAAATCTATTCTGTGAGCCAGATCTGCAGAGCCGCATCTTGTCCAGCTGGATGGCATGTACGATCTCAGCCAGCCAATGTTCAAAGGAGGGAGGAGTTTTTGATTTCCAGTTTAGCAGAATAAGCTTTTTAGCCACCACCATTCCCAACCGTAGCGCCGTCTGTATATGCTGTGGCGTTTGGGAACTTTGCGAAGAACACCCAAAAATGGCCAGGTGGCTATTCGGCTGAATATCTGTATTATACGCCTCTGAAAAGCATTTAAAGATTCTACACCAGAAACTGTGCAACGATGGACAGAACCAGAATAAGTGACCCAGAGTACCTTCTGATGTGTTGCAGCTAAGGTCTCTGTGTAGTTTGAAAACGGTTTTCCACGGGGCCTTTCCTTGGAGCTCCAACGGGAAATCGCCTGTCACGACTAAAATCAACTAATCGCCTTGACCGTTTGTTTGGACAATATGCTCAGAACCCAAAAATCCAAAGTAACTAATCCCACACCACACCTGGTGAACCCATGCAGATGGGCTCCACTCGCCTGATGCAAGAGGAAGACACACGTGAGAAAACCTGTGCCTCTACTGCTGTCGGCCTGTTCACCTGCAAGCATCTTGCCCCAATCATCCACCAGGATGGTCAGGAGGGCCGGTGAGTGAGGACTTTCTTACTTTTGAAGTATCAGTTACTTCAAGAATAGATGACAGGCCTGTTACGATCAAGGCCATGATTGATTCAGGGGCAGCAGGTAACTTTGTTGATTTGGCTTTTGCCGGTGCAAACTTGTTACCTTGGAATTTTCCTTTCCTGGACTTGACGCTAGGGTCCTAAAGCGGAAAAAGCAGATACTTAGCACATGGGTGCTGAATTCCAGGATCTACGTTAAACCAATTGGTCCACCGGACAATGGTCATCACCAGCATGAAAGACTTTGAGAAGTGTGTGGTTATGGACGTCTGAGCCTCGAATTGATGCAAAATAAGAGTCAAATATGATTTCAGGGAATATGGCGCCTAGGATCTACCACTGACTCTTAGATCAACTTTGACCCTGATTTTCAGCAGCGATTTCTGCCCTGCAGACAACTCGAGCTCAACTTACTTGCTGTGACATCAGCTGAAGGTCAATGGACCTGACAAACAAAATCTGCAGTCATAACAACGAGGAGAACTCTGTTCAAACCAGAAGGACGGCTGTTAATCAGACAGCAAAAGAAGGAATTCCGTCTTGGACAAAAGCTTTAATCAAATCACCTGACTTGGTTCCTTAAAGAGTGATTAATGACTAAGGATCTCAAATGAAAATAATCTGCGCATATTTTTTACTATTATACCTGATTTATGTTTGAGACTTCTTCACATCAATGATTCTTTTTTTCTGCATATGGTGCGGTCGAGTCGGGTGGGATTATATAAATTCGCTTTGGTATGAAGAGATTACCAAAATACTTTTTTCCTCACAGCAGAGTCAAGCCTTAATTTTTTTTAGAATTTATTTTTATAAGTATTCAGTGTTTGTGTGTGTTGATGGAGGGAGGGGGTAGGTAAAGAGTGGACTGGATTTCTGTCTTTTTCTTGATTTATTTTTTGGTTTCTGTTTTTTTAAAGTGTTTTGAACTGCACAAGTATGAGAAGCCCTTTTTTTAATTAAATAAAGTTGGATTTTGATTTGCAAACATTTCTTTTGTTGTGGATATTTTAGCCGTTATTCTTTGATTTTAAAAACAACATTTGAAAGCATTCAAATAGGCATAATTTAGTACAAATCAAAGCAATATAATCCGTTGTTGATCAATTTGATTTCACATTTGTTTTAAACAATTTTTGCCTTTTTCAGCTAATTCATCTTCCAATGACCAGAACAGCTTTTATAATTATGGGTTCATAGGTTTTTGCATAAATTCAAAATGTTCTGATAATGTAGGATTAAGAGTGTAACATCAAAGTGATATTAGGTAAGCCTTTTGTCAGCTTCAAATGTTTGTCCAGTTGTAATTTAAATGACACACCTAAGCATCTTCAACGTATATTGCATGAAGCACACATTTTCTTTTCTGTGGTTTAATTCCCATGAGAGAGAATTCACGGAGGCTACAAACCTTTCTGGCACTCAAGTACACTCAATATTTAAACTTAACAAATACCGTTTTCTCTTTCTCTCGATGCTCACACTGTTGTCATCATTCTGACTTCAAAGTTTCAGTCAGGTGAGGACTTTTTGCAAATTGATGTGGTTGATTATTGATCATAAATCTGTCTTCTTTCTTAAGCGTTATGTTTGGGTGTACGCTGTTCATTTATCCCACAGTCCAGCTGACCCTAAACGCCCCTCTCTTCGTCATAGAACTAGTTCCTCGCGAGACCACTATGTTCCTGCGCAGCTTCATTAAACTTCAGTGAGCGCAGATCTCGCGATGCGTTTTGTGACGGAGGGGGCGGGGTACGGTGGAGGGACTGTTTGGTCTTTTTTTTTATATAAAATTATTTATTTAAATAAAAATGGCCGCTGTGGAGAGCGCGGAGGAGAGGCTGTAAGTGTTTCATATTCTTCTTCCGTCACAGCGCCACCGCGCGCGGCTCCACTTGTCCTGATTCTCAAGCGTTTTAAAATCAAAGTGCGTTGTTTTTGACCCCGGGCCCTCTCCGCGGAGCGGGGTTAGGGCAAATACGTCACCAACTTGCTGCTAAGTCCCTACTTTAGCTGAGCCGAGCTAAGCTTTAGCCTAGCCCGCAGCCTGACGCTGCCCTCCCGGTTCACTTCTGTACAACTCCACAGGAAGCCCGGAGGTCGTCGGCGGAGTGTCCGAGCCTAGCGCCCCCCTCTGCTCAGCGGCAGCGGCTCCACCCGCCGCGTGAAGCGTGCAGCCAGCCAGCCAGCTAACGGCTGCTAGGTTCTCAGCTTGCACGCGCACGCACGCGCAGTATTTTTAAGGAAAGAAGGAGGGGTGACACCCCCCACAGACACACGCGTGTCACGTGCCCGCGCGCTCTTCCCTGTCTGGACTGTGCAGTGTCTGTCATTGCAGATTAACCTGACTGTAGCCTGACTTTAACCACACTGTCACCAAACTTTGTAGAAACATAAACATATAACCTGACCTAAACCAAACCTAATGCTTTCGATTTTAACCCAACGTTATCTTAACTGTTCACCACTTTAACCAAACTTTAATCTTGTTTTACCCAATTTTTGTTACATTTTTACTCAACTTCAACCAGACTTAATGGGACCTTGGTCTGCCAGAGCCAGATTCCCTAAAGGCCAGCACTGAGGTGTGCACGAGGCCCCAGATGAAACTCTGCATTGCCCTTTGGTGCCTATAGGCAACACGATGTGTTCATGTGCAATGGATCTGGTTCATCACTTCCTGTTTGTGTTCTTTCATTTCACACCCACAAACAGCCAAGCACTTAAAAAAGACACAGAAAACACACACTGACTCACAAACAGACACACAGCGATGCTGTCGCACAGTTGTCTGGAACGGGAATTTGGCCTCTTCCCGTGCTCTGGTTTGGTTTTTGTTCTCTTGTTTGTTCTGATCCAGATCAGTCTCTGTTTGCGATCTTCAGGTCTGTTTGTCTTCAGACTGTGTTCTGGAGATTCTACTTTGTGTCATTGACTGTACAGGAGAACTGGACTTAGTGACCCCGTCCCCCTGGTGTTCCAAACAGGAAGTACCTGCTGGCTCCAAGAAGCCAAAACCCCACAAACTTCGATAAAGAAATTAACAGCTGTTATACAGTCATTCTATTGGTCAGAAAAACAATTCTTGCTCTGATAATAGCGGCTAAATGGCTCAGTGGGCTAACAAGTTCTTGATAATACTCTCTTTCGTGACATGTTTTCTTTATTGACAGTTATTCAAGTTATAAACTGACCTATCAGGTGCCTCAATAAAAGTATGTGGTCTCATGTCAAGCATTCGAAGCGTTTAACAGATTCACCTCGAGCCCGTTTTCAGTGCTCTTAACAAGCTCACTCCTGATTGGCAAGGGTGGTAGCCATAGAAATCTTGACTCAGACCGACTTGCACCAATCAATGCTTATTGATAACTTCTGGTTCCAACATGGTGACGTCTGTATCACAAAAAAACTGCGACTGAATTGATTTCCTTTCAATGGACCCAGAAGGAGGCCATTTTCTATGGGTGACGTCACAGTCACTCGGTCCAGTTCTCATTTACAGTAAATGGTTATGGACTTTGTTTTTTTCCAGTTACTTTCATTATGTGGGCTCTAGTCCTGGATTGGATGACTCTGTGATTATTAGGTTTCTGGTCTTTGCTCCAACATATGTTATGTGGTGAAATTGACCCAGATTTCAGTTTTTTTTTTCTATGTTTACGGCTGAGCTTTGTTTTACCTGTCTTCTGGTTTTTGTTTCTACAAGCATTTGGTCTTTTTGCTCTTTGTTTTCAGTGTCCTTTCTGTTTCAGGATTGGTCTGAAAATCAGATTTTTATTCCAGTCTGTTGCTCAGAGACCTTATTTCTAAAGTTGAGTGTAAATTTTATTGTAGAACGCGGCGAAACATCTAAAAAATATGTGTGAATGCATGAAAACGTATTTCTTTAAAGTGTGCAGCACATGCTTTCTCTCTGGCGTCGCTTTCTAAAAACCTGTGTGTAGATATTTGTGTGTTCTCTTATGTATTGTTCCCGTTTGTCCATGTTAGAAAAAATAACAGCAAATCAGGAAACAGATGATGAGACGACAGCGATAAGAACAGCAGGTTTGAGTGTGAGGTTGAGGGGGAAGAGCAGGTAAAGCTTCAGTTAAAGAGACGCAGTCAGTCATGAAGAAAACTGACAAGCAGCGGCAGCAGCGGCAGCAGCAGCGGCGGCAGTGGCAGGAGACAAAGACGGACTTAAATAGTGGGGGGGGGGGGTACTTGTGGAACACTTTTAGAATTGTAGTAGAACTTGATGGTGACACTAAGACTAAAAGTATACACACAAACAGACCAGCGACACAGTTTCAGATACAGATGTTTGAACCTGGGGGCTGGGATCAATGCAGTTCAGAAATCAGCTAGAAGTAAAGTTTTCTGCATGTGTGCAGCATATTAAAAATGAAAGTAAAGATGTCTTCATTCATTCACTGCTGCTCTTTACTGCAGATCTTCTAAGGGGGGCTGAGGAATCTTTATTCCCCCGGTACAGGGGGGTCCATCCTCCTGTAGTCGACAGTTTGTTGGGAAACTTGTAAACTTGTTGTAGTGGTGAAGCAGCAGCGTCGCATCTACAGTTTTGCTCTGTTGACCACAATGACCACATTCTTTCTTTGTTGTGAATATTCTATTACTGTCATGGTTAAAGCAAAGCACATTTTTAATGATATGCACATAAGGGATAATGCCCGATGAGGTGTGCATTAACAGAAATTTATGGACAAAGTGGAGGCCTAAACTGTCCTCCGGCTCGTGTTAAACAGTTCCGTGAAGTCCATTAATTGCTGGTAATACACACTTCAAAGGGCATTATCCCACTTACACCCTGTGTTTTAAAGTGGGCCGGCACTAAGTACTGGGACCTCTAAAATAGCTCGTTAGAGCAGGGGTCCCCACACTTTTTCTGGTGTATCAATCACAGCGTGTCTGAATGTAAACATTTATGGTTTTCCAGAAAGCCACACATAATATTAAAAACCCTTTCTGGGATCTTATCAGAAAAAAGGAAGGAAAGAAATACCTCACTACCTCCTTGCTAATTTTGTGTTTAAAGCTCTTCAAGGTCTTGCCCCGGTTTACCTAGCTGAGCTTTTAACCGTCCGCAGCTGTTCTGGAGTTTTATGGTCTTCTAACCAACATTTGTTTCATGTTACCAGGTCACGACAGAAACACTGGGGTGACCGTGCTTTTTCCATTGCCAGCCTTCAGTTATGGAATCACATTCCTGCAGAATTGTGCACGATATCAGACCTTGACAGTTTTAAAAGTAAACAAAAAACGTACCTTTTTAGAATGGATTTTAATACGCAATAGTCAGCGGCATTTTATTTTCTTTTATTTGTTTTATTGCACATATTCGTCTTTTTTATATCGAATTGCTTTTTTGGAATTTTTGTCCTTTTTTTAACTTCTCGTCTTTCCTTTATTGTGAAGCACTTTGGTAGCTTGAAGGTGTTTTTAAAATCCTTTAGAAAGAAAGTTTCAGTCATTTATAATCTTTTTAATGAAATAAACACACTATTTATGAAATAAAGAACAACCAAATAACTCTCTCTGTGATCTTCAAAGATAAAAGTCAGGAAAAATAATACTAATACATTTCTAGAATAGAACCAATAAACAATTCGTCCTCTCCCGTCATAATCCCTTTGAGGCTTTGGGGGGCTGCAGCTCCTCGCACATCTCACAGTTCGTGCTAAACTTCACGAACATAAATGAGCTCGTCCTGTAGGCCAGTGCTCTCATCCAGTGATACTGAAAGAAACTCAAATTTTTTTGTCTTCTGCTGCAGCTGGGCAGATATATGAATTAGCTTTTCACTATGCTGTTCCCTTGTTTATTACAGAAGTTACAATAGAAAAAAACCCAGTGAAGTTGAGATCCGTGAAGTAGGACTGAAGATGCTTAAAGGCTGTAAAACTCCTCACTAAACACTTTCTACACTTTTCTCAGATAGACACGAACATGTTCACACTTTTCTCTCCTGTTTAAATTCTCAAAGTTCAAACCTCCAAGTGATCTTGAATGAAAACTTAGATCTGCTCACGATGAGAGCTGCATGTTTCTGTACAGTAGACACGACACAGAGGAGATTGACAAGGCCTCGAGCCAATCAGGACACAGAACAGGGTGCACTGTTTGGGGGGAAAAAAGCAGCAGCATAATTGCTCTACAAGTATCAGCGAAACAGCAAAAGGTGAACTGCGATGTAGAAAGGGAACATTGTATTCTGTTCTATTTGACAGGGATTTTTAACGAACATAACATGAATAACTAAGGGCCAAACAGAGTCAAACAGCCAGACAACGAAACAGAGACAAAAAGCCACACTTAAACCCAAATCCACCCAGACAAACAAAAGTAATTGTATCCCACAATTCCTTGCGCTGCTAGATGTGACAGCAGGCCTAATCTGTCTGTGACCATCACTACAGTTTGAGATGACCCAGGCGGACGCAGAGCTGCGCAGATCAACTGGTATATGCTAGTTAGTTTTTTTCTCCAACATCACATGTCAATCATCATAAAAGTATCGCGAGAAAGGGGCGGGTGCAAGGCTCCTACTTAAGGGAGTGCAGCTAGGTGACTACAAAACAATGCACTGTGGGAAACGGAGTTATGACAGTTCTTGTATTTTGAAGTGATGCTGATCAGAAACGACTGGAGCTGAATGAAGGAAATTTGTGTATTTTATAACTCTTTCTGCAAATAGGGAATCACTGATGAAAAATAAACAAGATTTCTATTTATATCAATGATTGTGTTCATTGAAATCAGCATCATTCAAATTACTTTATCATTTTGAATGATTTTACTTTAGTTCTTTTATTTTTTTCTTCTGATAACCATTTAGATTTTAATGCTAAACATCAGACAGACATTTGCGTTTATGCAACAAAAGGAACTCATCATAAGTTCAGGCAGCACAAATCATCTGTGGGTTTGTGTTTTGTTGTTGACTTTAAAAGTTAACCCGTGAAACCCCAAGTGCAGAAAAGAGGACCCTAAGACGCGTTGGAGCCTTTTCTAAAGAGAACGACCTAGAAAAATGATTGTTATTGTATTTGCTGTTTTTGTTTGGCTTTTTCTGGTTCATTTTTCATACATTGTGTATCTTTTACAGAAGAAATTTACTTAGAATTAGCCTTGAATGTTCTATATATGTTTCAACAAGTTAAACAAAAGTGAAAGTAAACTCGTGTTTTTTAGTTTTATTATTTGATGTGTATTTTAACATTCTTATGATTAGCTCATTTCATTTATTTACAGCATCACTTGGTTTTTTTCATTTCAGGAAAATGTTCGTTTTTGTTACACTAAAATCAATTTGTATTTGTACACCCATTTCAAATAATGTTATGTACACAGATAATGTATGACTATGTTTATTATAGACTTGACCTGAGCTCCTTCTTTCTTCTTTCATATTATAGGGCATAAAAATTTATTTTTATTTTATTTTTTTTCATTGTATTATTGATCAGTATTTACATTCAAGATTCTCTGCATTTTATGTTTCCACTTCCATAAAAGAGAGTACCGCCACGCCACGTCCACTTAAAGTGCTGCTCATACCATAGTCACTTATGAAAGAAACAAGTATGCTATTAATTTTTAGTACTTTGTTACACCCATTGACTGTATATAGAGAACTGAACCAAGTGAGTTAGACGTCATCCATAGAAAATGACTTACTTTCAGTTCCAACCAAATTACGTCAGTTCAGTCGCCATTTTTTTGCCATATGTTTGTTGCCGTGTAGGAACCAGACGTCATAAGTAGGCCGTGATTGGTCCATGTCAGTCTTAGTCTACATTTCTATGGCAACCACTCTCTCCAATCAGTAGTGAGCATGTTAGAAGCCCACACCCCCTCCAATGACAGCGGGCTCAGAAGAATCTGTCAATCAAACGCTTTGAACGTTCAACGGGAGGCCACCTACTTTAATTGAAGCATCTGATTGGTCATTTTATAACTGGAATAATTTTCACTACAGAAAACATATCATGAAGAAATCGGATTATCAAGAACATGTTAAAAAAAGGTTTTAAAGCAAGAATGTTTATTCTGACAAACAGAATGACTGAGTAACAGCTGCTTATTTCTCTGTAGAAGTCTTTTGTCTTCTTGGAACCAATGAGTACTCCCTATTTGGAACACCAACAGGGAGGGGTCACTCAGTCCAGTTCTCATTTACAGTCAATGGGTATACCCAGAGAAAAAAACAGCGATCACTCAGTTATCCTATTTGTCAGAATAACCATTCTTCTTTTTTCACATGTTCTTGATAATGCAATTTTTTTTCATGATATTTTTTCTTTATAGCAAGTTATTGAAGTTTTAAACTGGCCAATCAAATGCCTCAATAAAAGTAGCGGATTTCACGTTAAAAGTTTGACAGATATTCACAAGCCCGCTTTCAAGTGGGACGGGTGAGGACTTCCAACAAGACCACTCCTGATTGGTGAAAGTGGTTGCCATAGAAATGTTGACTCAGAGCAACTCAGACTAATGACTCTGCTTAGTGACGATGTCGATGACGATGTTTGGCTCCAGCATCGCGAAAAAATGGCCACTGAGTTGACTTCCTTTCATTGGAAGCAAGTCATTCCCTATGGGTGAAGACCATGTTCATTTATATCAGCTTTTCTCTAGGGGACGCCAAGATGAAGTGACCAACAGTCTAAGACAGGATAAACCCATCAAGACACCACCTGAGTGGGTCGAAAGTTAACATACATAATGTTTGGGTTCCACAGGGAGCCGGAGCCAGAGCCAGGGAGCGAGGAGGGACCAGTTGACCCCCAGGCTCCCAACAGAGACAAGCCCCATACCAAGAAGGCTCATCGAGAGCGTGTTTATGTCGAGCAGGGTGTGGTCAGAACCGACTCAGCTAAAAAGCTGCCAACACAGAGACAAGTAAAAGCCCCCCTTCTGGGCCCAGAAAAGTTCAAAAGGATTTAAATAGGTTTGGGTCTACAGAGTTCTTTTCCTTCCTGTAGGAGGCTGAACCAGAGGCCGGTCCCTCAGAACCAAGACCAGGGTCTGAATTGGAGGAATCTCCCAAACAGCGGCGCTCAGTCATTCGAGATCGCGGGCCGCTGTATGATGACCCCACACTTCCACAAGGCTGGACCCGCAAACTGAAACAGAGGAAATCCGGACGCTCTGCAGGAAAATTTGACGTTTACCTGATCAAGTAAGCTCCACCCACTGCATGCTAATCAAATCAGTACAAAAACAGAATCCGCCGCACTGATGGGGTTTTGATGTTTTTTGCCTTGCAGCTCAGAAGGAAAGGCGTTTCGCTCCAAAGTGGAGCTATTGGCATACTTCCAGAAGATTGGGGACACCAGCACCGACCCCAATGACTTTGATTTTACCGTCACTGGTCGCGGAAGCCCCTCCCGGCGTGAAAAACGTTCTCCCAAAAAAACAAAAGTGGTAAAACCGTCCGGGCGAGGCCGTGGGCGCCCCAAAGGTACTCAGACGACAAGAAGTATTCTGGATCTGCTGAACGGCATTTAGCTTTTCCTGGACTCTGGCAGTTCTGACTTTGTTTTTGTGCAGGTAGTGGAAAGGTGCGACAGGCTACTGAGGGCGTGGCCGTAAAACGTGTGGTTGAGAGAACACCAGGCAAACTTCTGGTAAAGATGCCTATTGGCAAGGCAGAAAGCTCCACTGGAACCACGGTAACCTGCTCTGCATCTGCTCCCCCACTTTTATGGGGGGTTTAGGGCTTGTCCTGCAGAGAGCTGCAATTGTCTATCTGCACATGCTTTATCCTGTACAACAGAGATCATGTATTTGTGCCATCAGAGGCGGTTCTCTCGTAGTGGTCACCGCAGTCATCCTTTTTTCTCCACGTCTGGCTCTGAGTTTTTGGTATCAGCAGTCTGAGCTTCTTTGGCTCTCTCACACCAAATGTGATTTGTGCACCAGAGGCATCCAGTTTCAATGTTACGTCAAATTACAGACACGAGCAGAGGTCCTGTGGTGAGCATGGTGAGATTTGTTCTTGCAGCATTTTTCTCATGATAGAAGAGGTGTAAAAAGTTCAGATTAAAACAGAGTTTCTGAGTATTTGGTCATTGTTCGTGATGGATCAGAAGTAGATGAAAAAACAGTGTTTAAAATACCTTTTAACTGTTGTGTGCAAACTACAATCAGTGGGCCACCAGCTCCCTGCTCTGCTCCATTCTGATGCACTGATCCACTTGCAGACAAACAGATCCATGAACGTCTTTGTTTTCCTCGTCTGAGCTGGAATCTGGATCAGAACTATTGCTGGATAGCTCTGACATTTTTGTTGCACTGCTAATGTTGGGTTGGGGTTTTGAGGGGCTAGGGGCAAACAAAGGGATGATGGGAAACAAGGGCAGTTACTCCACGTGTTTGTTTGTTTATTTATTTGGAGTGTTTACTGCTGTCTTTGTGCGGTGAACTCTTTGAATTTGGGTGTGAATTGGCATTACCAACTACTGTACATTTATCCTGATCTAAGTGACTTCGCATCCGGTTGCCTATCAGGTCAAAGGAAATAAGACGATGTCACTAAATTCTGTGTGTTGTGTGGGGCGTTCCTTTAATTACAAAAGCTAATGCTTCTTTCTGATTTGGTTTTTCCTCTGAAGGTGGCATCTCCTGTCCCATCTTCCAAATTTCGTCCTGGCAGAAAGAGGAAGTCTGAGCAGGAGCTCCAACCTCCACCTCAACCCCCATCTAAGAAACGGGGGAGAAAACCTGCGTCGTCCTCCATAGCAGCTGCTGCAGCTGCTGCAGCATCCACCCCCTCTGCAACGTCGTCTGGTAGTTCAGCAGCTGGAAGCTACGCCGTCGCCGCCATCTTGGCTGCTGAGGCCAAACAGAGAGCGTCCTCTGTCAAGCCATCTGTCCAGGAAACCGCTCTGCCCATTAAAAAACGTAAAACAAGGGAAACAGTGGAGGAGGTGGAGAGTGTTCACATGCCCATGATGGCACCTGCTGAGAGCGAAGGGAAAGCTTTGGGAGAGGAGGAGGGCGGAACAACAGAAGGGGCTTCCAGTTTGGATCTTCAGGAAACCCCCCCTGAACAGAGCCAGTCCCAGTCACTGAAGAGCAGTGCTGCTCCTGGTGGGCCGCAGACGCATAAGGGGCACAAGCATAAGGAGAAAACAGGAGATGAAGGCAGCAGACAACCAGAACTCGGTGAGGATAAAGGAGGAGGTGGCAAAAGTAGCTCTGGCCATACCAAAAGCCACAAAAGGAAGGAGAGACCACCTCACAAACACCACCAACATCACCATCATTGCCACCAACAGGCCTCTGCAGCAGGGCTAGACCAGCGGTTATGTCCTGTTCCCTCTCCGGTCACCGAACACTCAGACTCTTCCCGTAAGTCAAGGCCAGAGGTCAAACCCCACAGTGGACCTGAGCTCAGCTCTGAAGTGTCCCGGCAGGTGGCACCCGGGCCACTTCCGGAACCCAAATCCATTCCTGGGTCTGAGCCCAAGCCTCGTCCTTGTGTTTCTCAACAGGGCCACGAGCCTCAGCCTTGTCCCCAGTCGCAGGTTCCCGGTCAGACACAAGCCCAACAACTGGTTCCCCCGTCCTCCTCTGCCTGGCACGTCATGGCCCAGCCCCCAGCCCAAAGATTTCCAACCCAAATCCGCAGTCACCCTCAGTCTAACAGTCAGAAACTCCAGTCGAAACCTGTCCAGTCCCCTTCTCAGCACAGAACACATCTTCAGGCTCAGCAGGACCAATCTCAATCGGCACCCAAGCCACAGGTTCATCCACAGCAAACCCGACCCCCTACAGCTCCTCAGCTTTTAAAACAAGCTCCACCCCAAGCCCATACCCAGATGAGACAACAGTCCCCACCCCATTCATCGCTTCAGCCTCAACTCCATAGCCACAGTAGAATTCCAGTCCAATCCCAGTCTAAGGTTCTGACCAGGACCCCAATGCTACCCCAGTCTCAACCCCAACCAAGAACCCCATCCCAACCTCTGACCAGGACCCCAACACAGTTTAGGAGCCAACTTCAAGGCCAGCACAAGTTTCAACCCCAGCCTAGAACCTCAGCCCAATCACAGTCTCTACCCCAACCCAGAATCTTGACCCAGCTTCATTCTCAGCCAGAGACCCAGACCACATCACAACTTGAGGGCCAACCCCACACTAGGATCCCCTCCCAGACACAGTCTCTTCCACAATCCAGAATCCAGATGGAGTCCCATTCCGAACCCCAAGTCAGGCCCTCTTCCCAAACTCAGCTTCTACCCCAGTCTCAGCATGAAGTGCCCCAACCACAGATAAAGCCCCCGCTGCAACACCAAATACAGCCGCAGTGCAAACCCCAGCCTAGACACCCTCTTTCCCATTCCAGACCATCTGTGCTCCATTCTCAAGTGCAGCCCCAGTTTCAGAGGATTCATATACAACACCCTGAGTCTAGTCCGCACCCAGTCCACCCGTCGTCCCACTCGTCTCCCCCTACACTCTCTCCGACCAACCCTGTTCCTGCTCAACAGAATCAGACTGAACCCCAGGACCTGAGTACCACACGGCCCAGCCAGCTTCTGAGGATAGAGGCCGGCATGGAGGGTATGAGGGCCGAGGGGAGGGGGGAGCCGATCACAACTCCTGAGAACAGAGAGTCAAACAGCACGTCAGTGCCTCCGACCCCCCCAGGACCTAGCGGGGCCGCGGGGGTTGGTCTTGTGGCTGGTGTCGATGGTAGGGCGAGGCTGCCGGAGGACATTGTCCCTGCTGTCCCCCGTCCCAGCCGCGAGGAGACTGTGGAGTCAAGAACTGCCGTCAGCGAGGGGGTTAGCTGATTGGTTGGACGGAGTCAGAACCAGGTGGAGGACTGTGCCAGGCTGCTGGAGGTGGGGGCGCCTCACAGGCCTGAAGGAGCAGCTTCTGTTTGGACTGTCTGGGTTTGAGAGGACGCTGGTCTGTAGCGATGGCCAGAGTCAAACAAAACTCTGCGTGTGTGCGTGTGTGTATATAATCAAAAGGCAGCTGTTGTGTCCCGCTGGTCTCTGTGGGAAAGGCGGGGTTTGAAACCATGACGCTTAACGCATTACTCTGATGAGATGTTGCTTCCAGAATATAACCTGTTTAGTTTTTGTTTGTCAGCTATTTTTCTCTGTTTTCTAGAGCTTTAAACTCTTGTGTTACTGACAGAGTGCGACACTGGTCCTGAAGGCCTCCGAGCAGATATGAGGCGGCGTCTTACGGTGGCCCTGAAGTGCAACTCACTTAACGCAAAAACCTATTAAAGATCACAGCAATTAAAAAACAAAATAAGAAAAAACAACGTTACATTTAGAAATTAAAACACAATTCCAAAAAAAAAGGAAATGTTTGCAAAACAAAAGTAATTTCCAGAAATCAAAATGAAATGATAGGAAATAAAACACAATAAAAAACGTATAGGGTTTGTACTATTGGACATCACTGATTGGATGCCATCATCATGCGATCATGCGTGATGTCCCATAGAGCAAACCTATTCCGGTTGCTAATTTTATTTTGTTTTTTAACAATTCATTTTGATTTTTGGAAATTACTTTAGTTTTTTTGTTGTTTTCTAAACTGTTATGATTTTGCATTTTATTTTGATTGTTGTGATGTTTCGTGTGTTTTTGCGTTGAGAGATTTGTTGTTGTGATTTGCCTTACAGGGCCACCGCACCCTCTGCACCTTAAGACAATTCCTTCTCACTTTTTTGCTTTCTTCAGTTCTAAACCTGATTGGAGCAGGAAGAGGGTCGGCCCACGTTAGACCCCCTGTTCTGCTTCTACAAAGCACCCTCATGGCTCGGCAGGAATGAGGCCCTCTGTCCCCTGGGGGGCGGGGGTTTAGGAAAAGCCGCTCCGTGCTTTTCTGTTTTGTGAGTTTCTTATCATAAATCTGTTTTCATGACGTTTAATCTCCAAAGGAAGCACTTTAAAAACCCAACCAAACCCACCCGGAAGAGTGTGTGTGTGGGGGGGATGCTCATTTATACTGCCATCATTAGGGTCAGGATCAGTTTGCACCCCCCCACTTTACAATCAACCACCTGCACGTTGCTCAGCTGTGGTCTTCATGTGGACCAATAAAACAGCAATGTCTGAGCTTCAGCCTGAGAGTCACAGGAGCTCCCTCTGAGTCACGCTCGACGACAGACTGACCGCAAACTTCTGCTGCCCGTTTGAACGTTCTTCCTCAGACAGATTTCTGTGCAGCCCGTCCGCTGCGGGTCAGTTTAAATCAGGAGTGTCAAACTCCACGCCTTGAGGGCCGGTGTCCTACGTGTTCTCCAACCAACCTGTCGTTGAATCTCCTTATTGGCTAAACGCACCTGATCCGGGTAATCAGCAGCAGATGAGGCAGGATTTCTGGAAAACCAGCAGGAAGCCGGCCCTCGAGGCCTTGAGTTTGACACCCCTGGGTTAAATCTTTCAGGGCTCACTTTGAGTTTGATGATTGTAAAGAGTTTGACTCACCTGAACGGTGCAGGTAAGTTGAGAAGAAAACTTCATGTCACAATGTGGAAGGAAAAGCCTCATTTTAGGTTGTAGAAGTGAACTTCTTTTCAATGATGACGCTGCATAGCAGCAGAACAGCACCATGACAGTTCAACTCAGGCCTGGTTCTGATCGGCAAAAAGCTGTGGCCCAAATGTGAAGGTGGTGTTGTTGGAACCAGAAACCAGGCTTCAGAGCCACCAAAAGCCTGGTTGTTCTTGTGGCGATAGTTTGTAGAAGAAATTCTTTGTTATGGTTTTGGTGAAGAGCAGCAAGTTGAACCTTCAGCTCTGTGATCGGACGCTGTAGCTTTCTGCACCACTGTCATGTGAGCCTTGAGGTTTCCACCACCATCTTAGCTCAGGGCTGGACTTTCTGAACACAGTTTCAGGCTTTGCTGGTCCATCTGCAGCTTCTTGTTTTGATGGAGGCCATCATAAGAAAGTCAAGATGTTCAAAGAGAGGTCCCTCCCCCTGTGTTGGCGTAACCATGTGGAGAGCAGGCAGAAATCCGTGTGCTGCTGGATCACTGTGTTCTTGCTGAGGGTTCTGCAGTAAGTCCTGGTCCTTTCACAGTTGTAAGACCACGGCTGACCTCAGGTTTCAGGTTACACCGCCGTTCACATCGCCCTTGGCAAGATGCATTCTAGCAGCCGCTTCCAACGAAAAGTCTACGTAAGCGCGTTTCCAGCTTCCACGTTCAAAACTCTTGCGTTTCTATGACCATTTTTGGGCTCTACACACGAAACGCTCAGCCATTGAGCGCATGTTGAAAGCTAAACCAGTTGAACTTTGACCAGTCAGGGACTCGGATTTGGCAGTGACGTATGGAGGACGTCTGCTTTAAATCGTAGACGTTCCAGCTGTTTGAACATTGATCATGAAGGAGAAATGAAAACTTGTGGTTTGTGTCCAGCCTAAATTATATGACATTAAGTCTTCCATAGGGCTGTGAAAGAAAAAGCCTTGAGCAAGAACGACCAGATTTGCACCACTTTCACATTTTGCACCAAATTTCTTCCAACTGTAGGTGGAGGACATGCATCAGTACCGGGTAGTGACAGTCCAGTGTGAACACCACATGCTGAAAGCTTCTTCAAGAACATGCTTTTATTGCACTTTGAATGTGAGTCACATGCCTGCTGTGAACGTAGCCTTAATCTTCTGCAGCACAGCTGCAGAGTCAGACCCTGTCCAGACTCTGGCGTTCAGACATTTGCATGACTGGACAGACTGATCGACTGTTAACACTCAGTTTGACTAATGGAGGATCTTTGATGAAGAGGTTTGGCAGAAGAAAATGTTTACTAACTCACTTTAAAGCAGCAGAAGGATCTCCTGAACATCTACTTTGCTCTTTTGGTCATGTTGTGAACCATCTTTGTCTTCAGGACCAGAACTGGGTTGTCCTGCACTTGCCTAATCGGCTGGTCTACACGGTTAGCTTCAGCAGAGCATTATTAGTGGGGCAGATGCAGGCAGTCTGTTGCAGGGCCACACATTCACATGCACACCAAGGGACAGTTTAGAGACACCAAATGTACCCTGGAAACATGTTTTTTTTTTTTTTTAGAAAACTACATGCATGTAGAGAACATGCACAGAAAGGCCCCAGCTGGGATTTGAACCAGGGCCTTCTTTCTTGCTGTGAGGCGAGACCCTTAGCAACAAGTTGTCTATTTAAGTGTACTACAAGTATACTTAGTCTGTACTAAAGTGAGGCAGTATACCTGAAGCTCACTTCTAATGTATCATCTATACTTTGTAAACTTAAAATGTTCCAATTTCTTCTGAAGAAGTCTTCAGTTAGTATACTTCCTACATCACATGTACATGGTCTATAGTATACTTGCTATGCTTATACTCGAGTAAACTTGGAAGTGTTCCTCTTTTTTCTAAGGGGAGCTCTAACCACTGCTCTACCATGCAGCCCCTACATTTGTTTTATTTTCTGAAAGAACACGATAGTGACAACATGGACGAATGAGGAACACATTTGTATGGCACCAATGGTAACGACCCACAGCAAAGGTGTCCCGCTGTCGGCTGCAGAGGCCACAGGCCTGAGGCTGATGTGGTTGTCAGAGTTGATCCAGTGAACCTGCAGCAGCTCAGGCGCATACAGACTGTTGTCAGACGGACTCAAACTTTTGGATGAATCATTGCTAACATCTTTCTGCAGACGTGTTGTTGGGATTCTGTGACTCTTAGCCCTGAACCTTCAGAGATCCTCCTCTTTGGTCTGTTCTTCATACTTGCAGTCGAGCGTCCTCGTAGGGGGCCTGCTCTAAACCGGATCGGACTGGCCTCGACTGCAGTAACCAGCCAACATGTTGCATGTTCCTGAGTTTAGTGCCTATATTGTTGTGCGTCTTGCCAGAAGCCACCATGTCAGCTGAGCCATGTTGTGTTTCTAGACTTAGTGATGTGCGGTGACTTCATAGTTGCTAATATCCAGGATGAATATTCCGCTTTTCTCTGGTTCAGTGAAACTCCAGAACTCACTGTTGCTGTAGACAAACTAGTTTTTATCTGTTTTCTTATTTTTATTTCTCACTAAAAGCGTTTGGTGTCCCCTCACGTGTGTTGTGTGGCTGATTGACTCGACTTGCCTTCTCCCTCCAACAGTGGACACAGCAGAAAAAGCTCGTGGAGATGATCCAAACATCTTTGCAGAATAAAGAGGCTCAATAAGGAACTGATGAGAAGTTCAGTGATGTTCAGAATTTAAACCAACAGGTGTAAAAAAGGAAAAGAAGGAATCAGCTGGCTCTGACAAAACTAAACAGAGGTTGGAACTGGACCTTAAAGGCCAAAGGTCAGCGGTAAGGAGTTGTCTTTGAAATCAGGAGGTCAGTGGGAGCATGAACTCCTGCCACAGGTGAGTAACAGTGGTCATCAGGAGCTTCCTTCATGAAGATGTACTCTCTGAAGGCTGGTAAAAAGTAAAAACCTTCACACAAACATCCGTGTTTAGAAAGAAAATTTGGATAAAAAGATGTGTTTTTTCACACTGACACAGTAAATCTGTATGTAAACACAACAACGTTTTGTCTGTCCTAAACAGGATCTGGGCCTGAAACTCCACCACCAGCCTAGAAAAGCCTTGATGCTCCGCCCCCTGAGGATAAGGGGGGGCATCCTTCACACACCCCCATTGTTAGCAGCCACAGGCAAACTGAAGGACACCGAACAAAGAAAATGGGATGTGTTTGTTTAGAAATTCTGATCCAATTACGTGAGGAAACAAATCTGTTTTTCTTCAGCATCAAACCTGCAAACGTGTTGAAGTGTCCTTGGGCAAAACACTGAATCTCATGTGACTGTGAAGCACTTGTTGATTTAAAAATCTTTGTTGTCTGCCTCCAGCTCAGATATAAACTTGTTTTTTTTTTTTTAACAAGACTAGTACATTTGGTACAAAAGGTAGCGTGCATATAGCACATGTAAAAAGCATAAAGACATTAACAAGAACATTATTAAGTGAAAGAATTAAGCAAACGAAGTGCAAACAGAACAATCTCGTCTGATGGTGTAGTGAATGCATTAAGAGAGTTACCTGATTTAAAATCTGTCACTTTGGGCCTGGTTTTGAAAGCAAATCTTCCCTTAATGCTGTCTGAAAGCTGCTTTTTAAACATCCTTTAAACATTGAATGCCCCAGAAATGAAAAAATGAATCAGGAATGCAGCTACTGTACGTACCTGGAAAATTAGACTAAGTAAAACAAACTGCCATTTAGAAAAACTAAACACTTATTCATTCTTAGGAGTTCTTAGAGCATGCACACGTGCTCCTATTTTCTAGACTTTTGTCTTGTCTATCAACGGGGGGAAAAAGCAACCAGAAATGGGTGCGTTGCAATTTCAGACATTTTAAAAATGTTTGGGGTCAGAATAATGTGAAGGGATTTGTAAATATTTATAATTATTCTACAAATTAAACTAAAATGAAAATAGTGACTAAAAATGCTAAATAAAACCTTCCAAAAAAGAAGGCTACATTTGCTGGATACTGGACACTTAAACGAGGAGCCAGTAGATCGCAGCAATGGAAAACAGTTTTTCAGTTGAACTAGACATTCAGAGGCCGATCAAGTATCCAGAACTGGTGCTCAGGTGAAAGTAGCGCTACGTTAGAGAGGATTACTTAAGTAGAGGTAAACAGTAGTCGTCTTAATGACTTGGAGTAAAAAAGTTAGCCGGTGACAAAGGTACAAATGCCTCACGAACCAACGCAAATAATCAGTCAGGTGACAGCAGGGCCGCTCCGCCCACATCTCTGGGTTGCTGTCCACACCTGGACTGGCCTTAGGGATGATTCTGCTCCTGTGCTGGAAGGCTCGGTCTGCTGGACCCCTTGAGGACCGGTGTTGCCCTTTCAGAGGGTGGTGAGCAGACCTGGACGCCACATTTTGCCCTTCCTCTGCTAAATCCACTCTTTTTTTAAGGGTCACAAAAATAAAATTTACAGCAAGAAATATACTGCAAATGTAAACCAAATAAAAATACATTTGCAGTTTAAGCACAATTTTTTAATCATTACCTCATATACTACTGCAAAGGTTTCTTTTGCCTCCATTAAAAACACAGCCATCATCTAAGGTAAAATTATACACATTTGCATTATTTTAAGGTCAACTTTTCTCTTCATCTCCCTTTACGGTTCAGTTAAATAGAAAATCTGGTAATAAACATCAAACAGGATTTAGAAACAAAACGTGTGTAAAACATTGGTTTCGAAGTTCTCGCTTCTGAAACCAGCAGTCACTAAAGTCACTTCTGGGATGTTTCACACTGAGGAACAGGATGTGGGGGGTGGGGTGGCTGAGACCAGCTGTAAAAGTTGACATCCATCATAGGAAGAGAAAAAACTTTTCAAAATAAAACAGGGAAAAGGACCAAAAAAAAGAAATTCAACCTTTTATTTTGTTAACATTTCATCATCAGTGGTGCAGAAAAGAAAAATCAAACAACTCGAGAGTTGTTTTAAAGTTGTTTGTTAAATGACAACAAAACAGCAAAAGCAAACTTCACCTGAGGAAAAAAGTCCGACCTCTGTTCCAGTGGCTCAGAATCAAGTGAAATACAGCTGGAGTCATTTCACTAAAGAAAAACTGGATGATCTCTCCACTTAAGCTGGAGCTCTGAGCAGACACGCTTTCTGAAACTTCTTTCAACGCCACAAATATCGAGGTTTGTTTGATGCAAACTAGCAGAAGCTTTTGGTGAAAAATGAAAACAAAGTTCTGCGGTCGGTGAGCGATCAGTCCCACAGCGGTACGGGATCAGGAGGCCTGGCGTACACGGCGGTAGACACCTGCTGTCTGTATTGGGCTGTTGTCATTTTTCGAATGCCCAAATCCAGTGATCCGGAAAGTCTCTATGAAGAACCATTGTGCTCACGAGCTTGACAAATATAGACCACAATGCATTGCGTTTGAACCATCTGTCAATTGTATTGTGTCAACGTGCATTGAATCTCTGGCGTCCACATGACATTTTGAGTTAAACTACCACACTAGTTCATTCTGCTTAGCGGGGGAACCTGGGACTACATGTTTAGCGTTAGCTTGAATATTAGCTCGGGTCTTATGAGGTTTAACTTCTTTTTTATAAATTGTTCAAGCTTTCATCTTCAGAGCACAATTGATTTATAAAGTCTTCATAAAATAATCATACTTATTAGGTTGTTACTTCAGGAAATCAGTCACGTCATATTTTGAAAAAAGTAACGTGCATTGAGTTACTTTTAAAACCCAGGGCTCTGGATACTCCCGCACTATATAGTCTTTTAGGGGGTACGGAGTAGTGAGGGTATTTGGACACAGCCGTTCACTCCATTTATTTCATTCATGACAGTTTGAGATTACACAGACTTTAAATCCATGGAGAAGTTTCCATGAAGATCCAGACCGGGTGAGCAGAACCACAGCAGTGAGATCCGAGCAGACATCGTTCCTTTGTACACGGTTACAGATGGAGCTATAAAGCATGTTAGTTACAACTAAAATCTGATTTGCAAGAGGATGGACAGTCTCCTGTCTCTTGAGGTAGTAGATAAGTAAGGCTAAATCACAAGCATGTATTGGGAAAAGGTCTTCCGTGAATAATTAACAGTATTAGTATCCTACTGCAGTAACACCCCAGCAGCAGCAGCACACTCATTTACATCCTTCAGCAACAGATTGAACGTACAAAAATAATCATTGTGAAGTAGAGGTAGACTGTTTTTGTGCGTTTAAGTAATCCTACAGACAGCACTAATGAATATGTTCACACTCCAGTGCTCTTTATGCTAAAAACATGGAGTTTGTCTGATGAAACGGCAATATGCCAAAAACTTTACAAATATGAAGTTTCTTAACCGGCTGAGTGATGCAACGGCCTGAACACACACGGCTCCATCATGACATGAAGCTCGTGTCTAACTGACGCTAAACTAGGCTTAAATCTGAGGAAACTGCTAGATGAAATAGTAACAAAACTATTCAATCTAATTCAATGGACACTTTAGACATTTAGTGCTTTAGCCAATCAGGAGTTTAGATAAATCAATATAAACTATCTGTAGAACTCAGTTATTGTAGCACTCAGAGGGGAGCCCTTCAAATAAAATACCCCCAGGTTACGCTCCTGAAGCGTCTGTCAAGCGGTCACTGTGTGCTGGTTGACCACTTCTTCAGGGCTCTGAGCGTTCAACAAATGGCTCCCTTGTTCCTCTGTCTGAGGTTCAAGCAGCAGAAACGCTGCTAAAACACAAAGAGCAAAGCTGGGTTTGGTTTCAAGATTACAAGTTGTGACCTTGACATTGTGAGGCTAATGAACTAGGACACCTTCTCCACTGAATGTGTCATCTGGGAGGCAGCAGCATCCATTGAGGCCTGCTTCAGACTCTGCATTCAAACAGCATCACTCGCATGCGGGCTGTAGATGTTTCCCTTTTTCCTCCAAAACACCACAACCTGTACACTTTTGTGTACATCCTTAAGTACATTTGTCTTTTCAGGTGGCCTTCACCTTTTCCAGCAACCAAAAAAACTTCATGTGTTCTTGTGCCACGTCAACAGAGGAAACAATAGCTAAGTGCATTTCAATTGTTCAACAATAGGTTAGAGTCAGTTGAATATAAACACCCAGTAAAATTTCACAGATAAAACATAACTAAAGATACAAGAAAAGTCCAAGTAAAGCAAATTTAGAGACTTAATGGGATTGTGATTCTCTATATAGGATGGAGAAGCTGGGATATCTAACTGCTGTTGTGACGGTTTGATTAGGTTTGCTCCTTTTTCAGCTGGTTGGTTCATACAGGGGGCACAGGAGAATTGGGAGACTTGATTTGAATTTGGGTTTGTTTTATTGGACAGTGGAACAGACCTAGTCTGTCAGGGAAAGAAGGTTTTGCTCGTAAACAAAGACTCACTCGATTTTCTGTGGGCCAAAGAGCAGACCTAAAGCAAGGAGAGTAGGAGAAGCCCTCTACAGCAAAAGAGACAACAAGAAAACGTTAGAGTCTGAAGAAATGAAAACGACCAAAAAACGTAGTGAGAATAATGAAAGAAAAGCAGCGAGCAACCAGAACAAACGATGCTCTTTCTGCGTCTTTTCTATGTTCTGCTAAAAGCTGCTTTTCCACCTGGCAAGGAAGCAGCTCTGCTTTTTAAAGTGGTTTGGGCCACTGACGTTTTTATTTGGTTTTCTCCAGACAGTACCATAAACAAGAGCAAACCAAATCAAATGAAGGTGGAGAGCTATCAGCCTTCCCACCCGCTCGAACCTCAAACCCTTTTTAGGTCATTTAAGGACCCAACACAGTTGTGTTTGTTGTATTGAGTTCTTGTAGCATTTTTCTGATTATGAATGCCGTATATAAAGAACATTTAGATTAAAATTGTATGCGAGTATTTCTTTATTCAAATCTTGATGGATCAGAGGCAGATAAAAACCTGCAGTTTGAAAAAAACTGTAGGTTTGTGACGCAGCTAGTGCGAGGGGCGCAGTTTCCCTGCTCCGTCCCATTCTGATTCATCCCCCTGCAGACCAACAGATCCATGAACGTCTTTGTTTTCCTCGTCTGAGCTGGAATCTGGATCAGAACTGGTTACCTCTGATATTGCTCAACATTTTTGTTGGATCGCTAATGTTAGGCTGGGATTTTGAGGGGCTGCAAGCTAGCGGGAGAGTTTAAAGAAAGGGATGATGGGAAGTCAGGGCAGGCTTAGTCTGCGCCAACAGTCCCGCCCACAACTCAGACCAACCAAAGACCACTTTGAATGCCTTAAAATAGATCAAAAGATTGGAGGGGGTCTTTGAATTAGATCATTAAAGTAATGTGGAGCATGAAATTTTTTGTATTAAAACTGTATTAAAATGGCCATTGTGCTTGTGGTAAACAGCCATTGTGTTGGACCAAAATTTAAGAGTAAACTGGGACCTCAGAGTATTGGATTAGGATCATCATGAGGCCCAAGCAACTTGTTTAAATACTATTCAAGTTGTTTTTAGTCTTGAGTGTAAATGTTTCAGAAGCTTCACCCTTTGTAAGCCCTTAAACCCTGAAATCAGCCGTTTAGATGGAGTTTAGTCCATCTGGACTCATCTCCCACCAACATCCTCGCTAAATCGAGAGCAGCGCCACAACATGAAACTGTTACCCTCTCTCCATCCATTTGAACCTTTTTAGAAGCTCATTTCTTTCTGATTCACTTGGACTTTCGTTGTAGTTTCCAAAAAGCAAATAAAAAGGAGGTTAGCAAAGCTAGATACAAAATAACAGGGTTATATTTTGAAATTTAAACAGGAAGTCAGCAGGGGCTGACCAGGGCCCGTCGATCCATTTCTCACACAGGACTGTCACACTGCAGAGCATTTTCTCCAATCACTGTAACTCAGTTAAACCGTTAATTTTTTAGTAATACAGAAAAGAATGAACACTTAAAAATGAAACAGTTAGCCTCAGTTTCAAGACACATTTTAAGTCATGACACAGAAATGCCACCCACTTAAATAGTGAGGTATTAATGACAAGGAGACTTGTTTACAGTGGAGATGACATTCTCCTTTGCTACCTTTCTCTTGAGCAACATTCAGCGTTAAAATGCTGATGCGATCACTGCGGGAAGGCCTGGTAGTAGTGAGATAGGCAGCTGGAAGGCTGAGGTAGCTGGCTGTGGCTGTGGCCTGCAGGGCCTTGGGGTACGTGAGCCTGAGGGGCCTGGAAGAAGGAAAATGTTCCTGGAGCTTGGCCAGACAGCACTGTGGAGGAAGATGAAGAGGAGCTGGAGGTTGTGGCAGCAGGCGGGTAGCTCATTACCAAGCCCCCCATCCCCACGTGGGGGCTGTAAGGCGGCAGGCTGAAGGGCAGGAAGCCCAGCAGAGGCCCTAGTTCCATGTTGCTGGTGCAGGGCAGCTCGGGTGTGGAGATGGTGGGGCTACATGGCATCAGATGAGTGTCGCCACCGGCAGTTACACCAACCAGAGCCTCCCTCTGAGGGGAGGTGGAGGTAGAGGAGTTGACAGCATTCAATTGAGGTGGGGGGGCACTCTGAAGGTCCAGTAGGAAACTGTCCATGTCAGAGCGAGGATAAGAGGTAAACCCATGCTGGTATCTGGAAATGTTGTTCAAGGACTGCTGCTGTGGAGCAGGAGGGGGCTGCAGCTGGTGTTGCACCGGAGTGGGACCCACCCCCATACCAGCAGACAAGGAACCCTGCATGTGAGAATGGCCGGGAACAGGACTGACCAAAGGGTAAGACGAGCATATGTCCCGAGGAAAACCTTCCAAAGAATCCTTGGAGACACCCCCCCCATCGGGGGACAGCAGGCTGGACTCTTCTTTGGCAGAAGTCAAAGGCGGGTCCGGGGCGCACGCCGTCATCAAGCTCGACTCCTGAGCGTGGCTTTTTTTGAGGTGGCGGGTCAGGTGGTCTCTGCGACCGAAGCGCTGAGTGCAGCGTGGACACAGGAAGTCACGCCGTCCGGTGTGAACCACGGCGTGACGCCGCACATCCTTACGGGTGTAAAACCGTCGTTCACACCGCTCACAGGAGTACTTTCTCTCCCTTACAGGCATGTTGATGCCAGCTTCTGGTGTTGGAGGCATGTCACCGAGGTTATTCACATTTTCTAGAGGGTCAGGGAAGTCCTCCGGGCAGGGCTTGCCAGATGAAGCACTGTGAAAGGCCACCAGGTGGCGTCTGTAACCTATCTGTGTGTTGTACTGCTTCCCACAGCTGTGGCAGTAAAATAACTCTTTGTTGGTTGAGAGGCTGTTATCCAGCTGGCCCTTCAAGGGGTTCTGCTGATGGAACATGGCCTAACAGCTATAAACAAGACTGTTATGTAGCTGCACAGCAACTCCAGGCAGCAGCCCAAGTGCATTCGGCCAACATTCATGGGGAGAAAACAATGTTTCAGATACGGCGTGATGACAGATAGATGATGGTATCCTGGAAGCAATGGTTTCTCTAGTCTTGCTAGTAGCGGGCAGCATTTAGCAGTTTTTGAGCAAACTACTACAATTGCCTCTGAGGAGCTGAAGAGACGAGAAACTCAAGAGAATTGCCCTGGTTCTACGTTTGCTCCACAGAAGTGATCCATTGGTCAGCAGTTTCTTCAAATGTCCAGAAACCAGGTCACAGACAAAACACACCATCCTTACAGACCTGCACAAAAAGACCAAAGAGAAAATAGTCAGTTTGGGAAAAATGACAATTTCCTTAATATTGCCTCTAAATTTAAAGCTATTGCATTTATTCCTCCCATTCTGCAGGCACTTTCATCCATCAATTTCATGGAAAAAGAAAAATCTAAGTTATTTATGAAAGTTTTAGTTTGAATTAGTCTTCATTCCAATGAGCAATCCCACATTAATGCTATGCCAGCACAGTGCACGCCAAAAGTACGGTAACTGCCAAAAGAAGGGTTTCAAGGCTCCAGTTTTAAAAGCTTTGAAATGGTTTAAGCAAACAGAAACTTTAGCCATACTGAAAGACGCAGCATTTAAAAGAAAAGTTTGACCTCAGAAGCAGAAAATACATCTGGAAAATAATTATTCAAAATGATGTACACTGGAATATTTTACAAAATAGTTCAAATCTGAAAACAAAATGCTCATTTGTAAAATACTTACATTGTACAAACAAGATGCTAACTTGTGGCCATCAAATACAACTGTGTGATTTTTTATTTTTCAAGTTTCCTCAAAAAAGTAGGTAAGTAACCAAATACATTGATCAGTTTATTTGATTTTCAATTTTTGAACAGAAATTCAAAAGACAAATAGTTATTTTCTATTTTAATTTTTCTGGTAGGAAAACAGAATCTAAGAAATACAAACAAGAAAGTGCTTTTTGCTCGTAACCATGGTGATCAGGCTAAACCCAGGAAACGCACTTCTGCACACTCATTCAATCTAAATGCCTTTGGAACAACACTCAGACATGATTTTACAGGTGATAAAACTACCGACGTGCTGATACACCGATGACTTTACGTTGTTGTCATTCAAAGAGACAAGTACTTCCAGATTCAGGCAATGAAAATACATTTCTTTTTATAGACCCACTCCATTAAAAATTTTAGTTTTGGTGTTTTAGTCAATATTGCCCCTGTGAGTTTTGTGATCTGCTACACCCCTAATGTCGGTTATTTGGAGATACTTTGGTTTCAGGACAGACAACATTCTCCAAACGTACGTACTTTGTAAAACATCCTGAAAACCATTAATTATTTAAAAAATACTGTCACAGTGAAATGAAAATGTATTAGTATATTTGTTCTGCTATTTGTCCATTTATCTCAAGTCATACCGTCATTGCAGTTTCAAACAAAGATATTGCATACTTTTCTCCTATTCTGCAGGCCTGCTCCAGGTGATTTTATATTAAATCATAACAAAAAACACCTGAAAACAGTCAAATGTTTTGGATTATTGTCATCATATATCATTATTGAAATTAAAGCTGCAGCTTTAAGGAGGATTGAGCACAACATCTGACAGGTCACAGTTTTCAGTGTAACACAGACTCTGTTATGCTACACAGACGCTGCTAAAACAGTGGATTCAGTTCTGTTATTATTTAGAAAATACAGTTTTTATATGAATGTCCTATGAATTCATCTTGTTGTATTTATCCGCCGTGTCTTAAAGGCCGGTCCGTGAAAATACTGTGTGAGTTTAAACCAGTCCGTGATCACACAGGACACACAGAACAGCTAGTTAGCAGCATAGCATTTGCGGCTAACAAGCTAGCATCATAGCTTTAGCGACTAACAGGCTACCATCATAGCATCAGTGTCTAACAACAACGCTGTCTCCAAATCAACACATTTTATTCATCTGTCTGTTGCTGCTTTAAGTGAAGCAGCTTTATCCTCCAGTTCTGACCGGATCCTGTTAGAAATCACCACATATTCCGCTGTTTCATTAGCCAAACTAAACGCTGCACAGGTATGGAGGTTTAGGAGGGACAATATTAAATAAATATAAAAGATCACAAAATTAAATCATGAAATGTGTCATTAAATCATGAAATAAATGTATCATTAAATCATTAAAAATTGAATTTTAATGAAATATTAACACAATTAATGACACTTTTAATTATTTAATGCCAATTTTAAATAATTGACACATTTATTTATTTCATTTTTAAAATATTTTTTTTCAATGGGTCTCTTTCTGCCCAAAATGGACAATGAAATAAATAAATATGTCATTAAATATTTAAAAGTGCTTTTTAATGGCAATTTTAATATTTTAATGCCACATATATTTAAACATGTATTTATTGATTTCCAATTGTATTTATTTAATGACAATTTTTAAATGACACTTTTTTAAAATTTCATATTAAAAATATTTATTTCAATTTGTCTCTTTCAGCCTACATTGGACAGTGAAATAAATATGTCATTAAATGCTTAAAAGTGATTTTTAATGGCAATTTATATATTTTAATGCCACATATATTTAAATGTTTATTTATTGATTTCCAATTTTAAATATTTAATGCTAATTTTAAATAATTAATGACACTTTTATTTAATGATTTCATTGTGTTTATGTTTAATATTGTCCCTCCTAAACCTCCATACACAGGTGAAGTGAACGAGGGGGTGGGATCTTGTGTCTCGCACCGCGTGTTTTGTTTACCTCGCGTGCAGACAGTAGAGAAAAAAGGACAGAAGAAATTCATCAGAAGAAGAGCTAAAGAACATGACTAAGTTTACACAAACATTTACTCTCCATGTGCTGAGTACAGGAGAGAAATGCTCTTGACTGACAAGTGTTATCTTCAGACCCTTCAAAATAAAAGTCTATCGTGTTATGTCATTTTACTATTGAGAAAAAGTTTTATCGCGATATTGATAGATATCGTTTTATCGACCAGCCCTAATTTAAGTAAATAATTTTTATTATTATTATTTAAAGATATGAATCCTAATTAATCAAAAATGCTTTTTAGTTCTGAAAATAAGCATATTTTATTAATTAGGATTCATATCTTTAAATAACAGTTTGACAAACTTTGTGTCATTAATTATTTAAAATTTGCATTAAATATTTTAAACAGGAAATCAATAAATAAATGTTTATCTTTAAATAATATTAGTGGCAAAAGCAAGTATGTCTCTATGACTATTCCTTAGTGGAACTTAATTTTGGTGTGAAACACCAAATATAGCTGCTTCTGCCAGAGTTGTTGTTTTACATGAGGCGGCTTCGAGACGACACCAGTTGATGTCAGGAGCCTGGAGCCAATACATAACTTTTTGGATATTAAAGGCCCAGTAGTAATGGCACATGTTTGGTATCCCTAAGCCACCTTGGTGTTTAGGTCTTTGTAATATTTTTAAATGGACTTGTGGGTTCTTACCGCTCCAGATGAATGAAGAAAAGGTTTTCTCAATTAATTTTTAAAAAGTATTTAGGAATAAAAAGGGGAAGGTTCAGTAACAGGTAAAGAAATCTGGGAAGTATATTCATTATAATATAATTTACTTTTCCTGCAAGGGATAGGTTAAGAACTTCCCAGTTCTTCAGGTCTATCTTGACATTGTCCAGCAGAGCAAGAAAGTTTTCCCGATAAAGATTTTGTATGTCTCTTGTAATATTAATTCCCAAATACTTTAAGCCGGTTCTAGACATCCGAAATGGAACGGCAGTGACCTGTAATTGAAGCGCTAAGTTATTGAGACACATTGACATCAACTCTTACCGAAGTTTAATTTATATCCAGATATAGTACCAAATTTTGTAAGATGTCCACAATATAGGGAACAGTTAAGGCGGGGTCGGAGATATATACTAGAAGGTCATCTGCATAAAATGAAACTTTAAGCTCCTCTCCTCCTCTGTGGACACCCTTTACTGCAGCTGAAGATTTAAGAACATTAGATAAAGGTTCTATAGCTAAAGCAAATAAGATGGGGCTAATTGGACACCCTTGGCTGGTCCCTCTGAATAAGTGAAAAAACTTGGATTGTTTCTCATTAGTGAAAACGGAAGCTACAGGAGAAGTATACAAAAGCCTGATCCAAGAGATGAGATCTAGCCCATATCCAAATGTTCTTAGACATTCACATAAGTAATACCATTAATCTATCAAAGGCCTTCTCTGCGTCCAAAGACACGACTACCTCAGGTACCTCAGTGGAAGCAGATGAATAAACAGTGTTCAAGATAAGACCTATATTAGCAAATGACTGACATCCAGAGATGAAACCTGTTTGGTCAACTGATATGACTTTGTGCATTGTCGGATCTAAATGGTGGGCTAGGTTTTTAGCTAAAACATTTACATCGGTGTTCAAAGGGGAAATAGGGCGGTATGACCACGGTTGTTATTTTATTCAAATTTACATACAAACTAAGATTTACACAAACTATTAAGACTCCTTGGTTCGTGTTTCAAGACGTGTTGGTGGGTAACTGATATTGTTGCAGACCCCTTGAGCCCGTTGTATATAAGCCGTCCCTGCCCATTTGCTTTAACATCGGACTTTAGCTCGAGTGTTTTCATTCTTTTGATTCCGGTAACTCTTCAACAGTTTATGTAATTAACGTAATTCCAGTGGATTCTGATGCGGAGCAATGCAGCTTCACATAGATATGCAGCACTGCACAGTAATTAAGTGCTTATGTAATCACCATGAGTCAGCTGATTCTGCCGCGGAAAAAGCAACGTCTCATACTGGCATTGCACCTATGCATAATGCTAAACGTGCAATATGCAATGCTTATGTAAGTGTTGCAGAAGTTTGAGGATGGAAAACTGTGAAGAACATTTTCAGGATTTGTTGTTCAATGATCCAAAACAACAGTGACATTTGTGTTTTTTATGTTGTTTATGATACTGCTGAACTTAACCAAAAAACTTGTTTAAAGTGGCAAACCCCATTTCTTTTTATCTAAATGTGTTTTTATCAGTTTTGTTCATTTTGATCCTCCTGTTCTTAACAAATAGGTAAAAATGATAGGGATTTAATACATATAATTTTCCTTGTGGCGCTCGGTGCGTTGCGAATGGCTCTGGTTCAATGCTAAATGCAACTTTAGAATAAATTGGCAGAGGTGTGGAGAAATGTTCATCCTATTGAGAAAGATACACATTATTCTTTACCTCACACACTTTACCTCACACTATACACAAGAATATCAATATTTTCTAATTAAAGTAAATTATTAACAGTGTTGTATCCAAGCATATTACCAAAAAGTTGGCAAGAAAAGGCATAAGGAAGCAGCAGCCTTGAAGGGATTGTCAAGTAGGGCTGTCAACGATTAGATGACATCATCGACTAATCGACTATTAAAAAAATCAGACGTTAATTTGGTATTGTCGACACGTCAGGTTTTTTTTTTGTGGTCATTTGAAATGATTATAATAACCACCAACACACAAAGTCATTTGGATCGCAAAGCACAACAGGAAGTTTTGGAGGCGGTATAGCAGTTCCTCAACCATAGTAGAAGAAGATGGGTACAAATGTACATTTCAGCCGTGCACGAGCACCTAAAGGAAGAATCTCAGGGTCTTGGCGTCTTCCTCACTGTCTTTGACGTCTTCTTCAAGGTAGTTTGTACTTACATCTTATTATTAGAAAATGGGTGTGATGTTTTCCATCATCGTGCTATTATTGAACTGTAACAAGTATGAGAACTCTGATAATCACAATCAGTTCCAAAAAATTTGAGTATGAATATCAGCGACATCCAAGATCGCCAATTCGCCATCTTTTTAAGTATAGTTGAGTGTAGTAAAAAATACAGTTCGGGAAAAATGTAATTTTTGCTCTGAAATGCAGAATAATGGTGGATTTTAAGTTTACAAACTAAAACAAGCAGAATGCGCAGTGCTACTATCACCAGAAGTAAAGAAATATTTAAAATAAAGTGTCGGTGAAGCTTCCCATTTTCAAAGTTAAACTAGAGAGTGCCTTTTCGTAGTTGAAAAAAACTTCTGACATTAGTTCTGAGAAAACTAATTTACTAACTGGAGCTTTAGCTCCAGTGTTTACATACTTTTAATTCCGGTAATTCTTCAACAGTTTACGTAACTAATGTAATTCTAGCGGATTCTGATGCGAAGAAAAGCAGCCTCGCGCTGTTGCTAAATGATCAAAAACAACAGTGATGTTTAGGTTTATTTACTGCTGAAATTAACCAGAAAGTTGACCACAAAAAATGCATATCTGATTCGCATGCACTCTGATATGCATCTGAGAGCATGCACTCTGTGCGCCCGATACTGACAACAGTTTGAGCGAATGAAAAAATCTGTTTAAAATCCATTAGCTCCAGTGTTTACATTCTTTTGTCTACCGTAACTTTCCAACTGTTAATGCAAAGCAAGAGAGAGAAGGAAAGAGGTAAAGATGAGAAGGAAAATGCAACTGAAAGAAAGGAGCAGTCTAGAAAAAGAAAAGTAACAGAACGATACTGGATGAAATGTATCTGCAGACATAAAGATCCACCATGAAACCTGACACAGAAATAAAGTTTTTGGTTGTAAGGGCAAAAACAAACAGTAATTATCTGTAATTTCAAATTTGATTATTTTGTCTTCATTATAAGATCAACACTGATGCATAAGATATTCTTTACATTGTCGTGTTTCAGTTTTAAAAAATAAATATGTTTTGAAGTTTCCGTAAATTCCACCAGTCTTTTGTGATGAAGTAGGCTCAGCCCCCAATGTTTCCAGATCCAGGAAACGCCCCTGCCCTGAAGGTTAACTCACATAAACAAATCTATCAACGCAAAACATTATAAAGATCGCAATGACATTAAATAAACAAAACAAATAATAACAAGTTTTAGAAATCAAAACAAAATTCCACAAACCAAAACAATTCCTCAAAAAAAAAAAGAAAAATGAAATGTTTCAAAGAACACAATACTTAATATAGAAATCAAAAGGAAGTGTTAAAAAAAGAAGCAGTTAGACAGTTATTCGGCACGAAGCGCCTTGAACCAAAAACATGAATGTTCCTGCTGATCCAAACATAGCTGCTGTTATCAAAGAATGTTTTAAATCAGGACACGCCTATGAAGTGATGCTGGACCGGCTCTGTTCTGACCACAAAACCTTTAAAGCTTTTATAGGTTAACTTTCATCTGTGAAGCATTTTAAAGTCCCACTCCAACTCTATTTGGATCTGTTTCCAAAGCGTTCCCAGTATTATATTCTCTCCCGCTAGCTTACAGCCCCTCACACCCCCAAGCTAACATCACAGAGCAACTAAAATAGTGATCAATATCAGAGCTATCCATCCGTACAGTTCTGATCCAGATTCCAGCTCAGACAAGGAAAACAAAGACGTTCATGGATCTGTTTGTCTGCAAGTGGATGAATCAGAAAGGGGCGGAGCAGGGAGACTTGGCTCCACCCATTTTACTTGCTGTCACAAATGTAAACTTTTCAAACTGCACACTTTTATTTGAATAAAGAAATACTCAGAAATGCAGTTTGAATCTTATGATTTTTTTGTATGTGTTCTCTATCATGAACAAAATGCTACAAGAACATACTAAAAACCCAAAATGCCAATACTGACAGCAAATAAAAATGAAAGTGACCATGTAAAACTGTTGAGTTAAATGCAATGTGGTTGAAAAGATAAGTGCACCAAATTTTAGTGTTGGTGCAGCTAAGAAAAAAAGTTAGGCGAACTGGTGCAACCTGTACAAAAGTTTAGTCTAGTTCCCTGCAATTTTGGCTTTTTTGTGCGGGTGTATAGCTTACCTGGGACCTTAAACTTTCTTTTGTTCTACCTTGAAATTAATGAAATATGCATGTAAAATTTCAGTTTCTGTGAATGAACCACACGCCAAGCATTAGCAATACCATACATGACGCAAACCTCCACAGACAAAGTACTTGCACTGTCACCTTTTGTAAAAAAAAATAATAAATTGCACTTGAGCTTATGTAAACAATAATCGTTGACTAATCCACTAATCGAAAAAACAATCGGTGACTAATCGACTACTAAAATGATTGTTAGTGACATACCTGTTGTCAAGTAAAAACCTTACAGAATTTGGCACAAAAATCACATTACACTGGAGCTGGAGTACAGCTGAACGATTAATCACAATCCCAATAATGTCACAATATTGGACAACAAAAATTTTAATAGCAAGGTTGCAGTGACCTGATCATGTGACAAAGAAACGTAAGTTAGACATTACAAAAAAAACATGAAACAATGCTGCATCATGGCATTGCCAAAAACAGAGCTGTACGCTGCCAAAACTGTTTCCATGAGACTTCTACTGAGTTTGGCTGGCATGTGGGACCCTTGAGGCAGCCAACAGCTATCGAAGGAGCCGAAGGAGCATGCAGCATGGGGAGCCGCAGAGGTCGTATGGTCCAACTAACCTATGTTAGCCAGGCTTCATCTTATGTGCAATTATCTGTTGTTACTTAAATAATGCTGATTGTGTATTCAAAAAACAAATGGTACAAATAGTACTAATAAAAAAAAAAATCGCCAGATGAAACTCCCAATTATAGACTAAGCAACAGTACTGATTTTTAACAATTATTTTACAAAGGGATTGTTGAGTTAAACCCATCCAAGAATTTGACCCAGAATCACATTGGACTAGAACAGGAGTAAAGCAAAACAGTTAGCTGCATTTCCAATAATGCTGCAATATTTGACAATACAATTTCTTAATTGGAAAGTTGTGATGATCCAATCATGTGACAGACTTTACAAGAAAAGAATCAAACTATGCTGTATCATGGTGTTCCCAAAAACAGAATTGGATGCTGGCAAAACAGTTTCAAACAGAAATGGTGCGTCCATCGTGTGAAAGTATTTTGGCTTTCAACAGGAAGATGATGCGCAGCTACAATCATTAGGCAGAACCTGCCTTTGGACTGCTGCCACCTTGGGGATTTAAAAAAAAAAGGACTTTTACAGCAGCTGAATCACAAAAATCCAAAACACAAGTGAATTAAATTAGATTAATACTACTCGACAGAGATCACTGACCCAAATATTTAAAAGGCCATATGCACACAATTCAAAGTGCCATGTAGAAATGAATCGGGCGGACAGTGGCTCGCTGGGTTCAAGGTGTTAGAACATACTCTGGATGACATGTACTCTGTCTCCTTCCATACCCATTCTGACCAAACCGCCACAGCTGAGCTGCACAAGCAATGCAGAAACAACATCGCAAAGGAGCTGCTAACAGTGAATTTTATTTTTTCAAAAACTTCTCTGTGATCAAGCTGCACAACAGAACCTTGTCTAAATCTAACTGTACACTTTACTGATCTGAACCTGAGAGGTGTTATGCTGTTGGACTTCTGTGCTTGTCAGTTCATCCATAAAAAAAATCATCTCTAAACACTAGAACACTAGGAAGTAGAAGTTTTTCTCCCCTTCATCACGGAAGACACAGATGATGAGGGAGAATGAAGTTTTTATTTTGAAGAACTGTCCAAAGCATCGCTGAGCAGTGCATGTCTCTGTCTGGGTTCATTAGCTCATTTAGAGACAGGGGCAGCAGTCATTTCCAGCCAAAGTTATGACTGGAGAAAGACACCTCTGCATATGTCCCCACAGGGGACATAATGAAAGAATTTATAATTGTTAATTCTGGTATCCCCTGCTTCTTCTCTTACTTTTTTTTTTCCAAGATGCACTGTACCATAAGGTACTTTGTTTATATGGGTATCTTCAGAATTTTCTATAAATAAGAATAGTTTTAGTTCAAAGATGTCAGTGTTTTGTTTTCATAAATAGGATGTTTTAATGTGATATATACTTGTGAGTGTGTATTTTAAAAATACACTATATTCCCAAAAGCATTGGCTCCACCATCCAAATGATCAGAGTTGGGTGTGCTAATCTCTTGTCCTGGTCACAGGTGTATAAAATCAAGCTCTCAAACATGTAGACTGTTTTCAAACATTTGTGAAAGAATGTTTTGCTCTCAGGAGCTCAGAGAATTCCAGTGTGGAACTGTTATAGGATGCTGCCTGTGCAACAAATCCAGTGGTGAAATGTCCTCATTCCTAAAAATTCCACAGTCAACTGTCAGCTCTATCAGAACAACATGGAAGAGTTTGGGAACAACAGTAACTCAGCCACAAAGTGGTAGACCATGTAAACTGATGGAGAGGGGTCAGTGGATGCTGGAGCTCATGGAGCAAAGAGGTCACTGACTTTCTGCAGTCAATCGTTACAGAGCTCCAAACTTCTCCAAACTTCATGTGACCTTCAGATTAGTCCAAGTACAGAACACAGAGAGCTTCATGAATGGGTTTCCATGGCCGAGCAGCTGCATTAAAACACACATCAACAAGTGCAAAGCGTGGGATGCAGTGGTGTAAAGCACGCCGCCGCTGGACTCTAGAGCAGTGGAGACGCCTTCTCTGGAATGATGAACACATTCATTCAGTCACATGATCAAACTTTTCCATCTGGAAATCTGATGGACCAGTCTGGGTTTAGAGGTTGCAGGAGAACGCTACATTTCAGACAGCATTGTGCTGAGTGTGAAATCTGGTGGAGGAGGAATGATGGTGTGGGCTTGTTTTCAGGACTTGGGCTTGGTCTCTTAGTTCTCTTAGTCCTGAAACCATGACAAACCGTGAGTGTTGCACCCCTACTAGGAAGTCTATCATTGAACGTAGCACGGTCTCTGTGTTTGTGTGCGCATCTTCGGCACAATATCCAATCAAATTAAGTCCATGTTGGCTTGGGCCAACGATCCAACCAATCAAATTGGAAAATAACAGAAGCCGTCATCTGTCATTTAGAGCGCCTGATCCTGATCGCCTATATCATTATGTTCCGCTATAAGTTATGAGGTTGTCGACAAAAAAATGGTTTGCAGTTTGCAGAACATGCAGATAAAAGGATTACGGACAGAATCAACAACGACCAACTTGGTCTGACCCTTGAAGTTACACAGAGACCTGTAAGTTTGAATGAAAGCTGATTCTAGCTTATTGGCTAATCGCTAACTGCAGTTACATGAATGACAGTAAACTGTTTACGTTACATTGTGTGAGTGTGCACACAACTGTGTAATCACAGACTGGACACAGGTGATAATGACATTTCCACCACTCAGATCCCCGACACCTGCAGCAGGTAATGATCTGGGTCATCTCACAGACCCTAATGGGCAGTAGGCGAGTGATCATAGCGAGACAGATACGCAGGAAACAGTCAGGACTGCCGGCATGGCCGTGTATTTGATATTGTTGTTTTGAAGGAGTTGAGTCTTGGCTATTTCTTGGTGGAGCTCCTACATAAGGCTTTTTGGTTTGTTGATCTTGCTGTGCTTTGTGTTTTCTGGCGCTGTGTTTTGGTAAAGCCCCCTTCTCTTTCTGGGGTTCTCAGCTCTTCTTTGGTATTTGCTGCTTTCCTTTTGTTTTGTTTTTCTACATTTACTGCTTCAAAAGGTTTTTAGTCTGCATGTGTGGATGTATTTCAGTGTTTCACCTTTCATCATCCTAAACTGCCATGATGAGATGGTTACTTCTGAGAAAAATATTTGTTCACTGATTTGTTATATAATATCACTTTATATGCATGATTTTAATAAATGTAACCACACATATACTTAGAATCTCTGTATTCTGTGGATTTACTCTTCAATTACAGCAAAAGGGAAGAGTTGCTTTTCAGGGGCTAATCTATACGAATTTCATATTTTCAAAATTATTTTTAAGCATTTTTGAAGAAGGGATGCATGAGGCTCAGGGGCAATTTCCTTGATATGCTTGTAAAATGTTGATAAATGAAGACAGTTCCTAAAAGCATACATGGGCTGTTCAAATTATTTTACTTTGTCGTTGAAAGGACTTGAAACATTCAATGACTTGAGGCTGCTTGGGCCTTGACTTGTAACTTGACTTGGACTTGCCTGCTGCTGACTCGGGACTTGAAGACAAAAACTTGAGACTTACTTTTGACTGGAAAAGCCATGACTTGGTCCCACCTCTGCTATTAAGTTTCCGGTGCCCATCACAGCTGAAATCCACATACCTTGTGGTAGTCGCTATAAGTAAGGGATACCGTCAAGCTGAAGGAGGAGTCCTACTGAGTTTGGCTGGCTTGTGGGGCCCCAGAGGCAGCCAAAAGCTATTGATAGTCCAGGGAGTATACAACATCAGGATTTACAGAGGTTGTATAGTCAAGCTAAGCCATGTTAGCAAGATTTTATACATGTATCTGTCGTTACAGAAAAAAAACGTATACTATTGTGTATATTCCTAGAATACACAAGAAAAAAGTCTAACTGCTGATTGTAACTGTAACTATGGGGCATTTGAAGCTGTAGTGGTGTCTGAAAGTTTCTTTAAGGGGGAGCTGTAGAGACTTCGGGCTGGGTCTTCCTCTGCCAGAAGGGTGATCCGCATTGCGCTTGTGACATGGAGGAAAAACGCATTTCTTCACAGGGATGTGTTCTCAAGCATAGAAGTTTCCATTTAAATGTCAGCAATTATTTTTTGGCGTTTTCATGACTTCAAAAGTTATACAACCGATTATATGTGTTTTCCGAGTGCTGGCAGCTAACTTACAATTACACAATGACCGGCGACTATTGATGACACCATCGAGCGATAGTAGTAACGTCCAAGCTTGAAGACACTATTTTTCCATGTCTCTCAGCTTGGAGGGATAAATGTAGGGATAAGGAGAAGCGGTTGGGGTAAGGAACAATTCGGATTCAGCCTAAAACAACTCGTAGTACAATTTTTATATGTTATGGGTTTAATAAAATTAACTTGTGCATGCAAATGTAACCCAACTCTGGAGGTCATGACAGTTTTGCCTGGTTCACACTGGACGCAGAAGCGCTGCGAAGCAACACGGAACAGAGGCCGCTTCCATTTGGCGCCCTTGATAACCTATGGTGACATTCACATCAGACACGAGGCGCCGCAGACCTCTGCGGCCGGCTTGTGCCGTGCAGCAGAGCTTTTATTTTTTGCCGCAAGTGATCTGTGTCTATACTGGCAGGAAGTTAGGCCAAGACACATGAGAAAATGCGGTCAATTTTCAAAATATAACCACATTTTCACAATCAAACACAGCGATTGATAAATGCGATCATCTTTTTTTTATCTAAACAGACTGAAGAAATTCAAATAAACACACAAAATACAAACAGACACGCACGCACAAACACACACAGATCCACTTAGAGGGCCAACTACGGAGTGGGGGGGGGTTGGATGTAAAAACAAACAAACAAACAAGAGAGAGGCAGAAAGCAGCTGGCAACAAGTCAAGATGGACAATGTAAAACTAGTTCTAGAAGTGGAGTGATCCCCAGCACATGTTTTTTAAGGACAATGTTAAAAAAGAACAATTGTTGGGAGGCTGTAGCCATCATGTCAGCAGTCTATTGTTGGAATCAAACGGTGCCTCACAAGTTCTGCACGATGACAATAAAAAAGCTCTAGCAGAAGCGCCTGAAGCGCACACCGCGCTCACGCCGTTCCGCGTCCAGTGGGAACCTGGCGTTAGGTTTGCATTTGTATTGAGAAGCACCGATTATATTTTTCAGTCAAAATTAGTTCAGATTTCTTTTAGTAAGAGTAAATTACTAATGCCCATTAATGCAGGCTCCCATTTTCAGTCTGAGGTATGAATAAGAGCATGTAGAAAGACCAAGCTTTAGGGTTTTTTAGAGTGCAGTGCTTTCTTCTGTCACTGAAGTGTTTTTCACAGCAAAACGCTTGTAAATGTTTTTAATGCTGTAAGACTAAGATGTATTTATTGACTAAAATGTTTAAAGTGACTATAATTATAGAGTAAATTCCATTATAACTCCACATTCTATGTTACTTCATTGATTTATTTTTATTAGTGTGTGAGAGTGACTTTATCTCATGATAATTAGGATAGACTCTGTATCATACTCATATTTTAAATGAACATAAACTAAACTTTTATCTTAGTGAAAAGTGGGTCAAAGTGCACTGATGGATTATTTCCCAAAGGTAGAAGGTTCGAGTCCATCTGGTTTGACTTGAACTTGTGTTTGACTGTGGTGATGCTCTGCAGAAGTGGCTCGGCCTTCAAGTGAGCCGTAAGTTCTGTTAGTACCGGCAAGGTTCTGCTGGTTTCAGAGGAACTTCAATGACTGGAACTCTCAGTTTCAAAGCAGTCAAATGCGGAGCACGAACCCGTTCTGTCAACCGAACCCAGCCTGAAGGGACCGAGTCCGAGTTAAACCGCAGAGTCCTCCACACACCGTGGTTCTGAGGAACTCTGCTTTCTTTAGGAGTTAACGGGGAATTTATGGCTGGAATCTCTGACGGAACCGCAGCTCGGTGAAGTCCGGGAAAACCCGCCGCTTCCCGAAAAACAAAGAGCGGCGCTGCAGCAACTTTTCCAAGTTTGTCTTTCAAACCCAACTTCCCAGAGCGGAGGAGCGGCCCGAACTGCGGCCACAGAAGGACCAGAACCACACGGCGGTACTCACCGACAGTTCCTTGGTTCAGCGGGATACCCGGGCTCCATTTCGTTTCATGATCGACATTTTGCGACAAGTTTTGTGCCAAGCGTGCAGCTGGGCCTGGACTGTTGGAAGCCAGGCATTCTGGGAAGCTGACGTCACAGTCTGGCTGTAGAGGAAGTCCAGCAGAGCGCGCGCGTCACGAAGCTCTCAGGTCCTTCTGCACAGAACAGCTTCTGCTGACCTGATCTGCGAACATGTTCATCCAATAGTCCAAAGAAGAAATCATCACAGGCCATGAACATTGTGGGGCCACAAGAGGGATTGTTTGTGGACCTGTTAAGCTGCAGAAAGTTTCACTTGTGTAGCTAAAGAGGGAGAAACGATTCATTAGATCAAAGATTGGATTCAGACCATCATATGGATGCTGATATAATTCAGTCGGTTTTGGTTCATTCTGAACGATCCGATTCTCTGATCTAAAATGGATCATGCATCTTCATCCAGAACTTAAACAGTGAAACTCAGAGATAAATATCTTCTACTGAACAGTGAAGTTTTCCAGATTCTTGTGTTTCTTCAAGATAATCAAGTGTAAATAAATATGTGTACAAACAAACAAGTAAACAAGAATGAATGTCAAATCCATTCACGTTTGAGTTTGATAAAGTTCATTCCACTGTTGTTTTTCCACATCAGAATAATCCAAAGGAACATCATTAGAACATTCTAGCTCACTGTACAGTCACATGACTTTGTGTTTCCACACATTGGACTGGAATGATGGTTGATCAGTTTTTACTGCATCACATGTGTTGTCTGCTGGGATGCATTTGATCGTTTTTATGTTACAGTAAAATAAAACCTACCATGTCTCAGTCCAAATTATATTTTCCAATATCAATATAATCAATTTATTTTGGAAATGATTTCATAATAATACACGTCAGTTCGATTAACAACTTGCTGCAGACAGATTGATCTGGTTGAATAATTTAAATATAAATCGATTCATCAATTAAGTTGATTAATCGTTACACTGCTAGTAACCAACAAGTAATAATTATACGTGAGCATGGCCACATAGTACTTTTCACCCTACAATTAGTATTTTGTTCCCACATTTGAAATCACCATAGACTGAAGCTGCATAAAGTAGACTAGAGCCTAATCGACAGAAAACTTAGTTTGTATATCAAGATCAGTGATGCTTTGAGAGAGATCTTAAAATGTCGGATTGCATGACTTAAAACTTAAAATTTTATTAATGTGAATTTATTGTGAAAAGCGAGCTGATCATGGCCCAGAAAAAAGCCCAGGGACTATTGAAATCAAAGACACAAAAAAAAGCACTTGATTGGGAGTGTGATATTAAAATTCAGTAAAAGCAGCTACCGGAGTTTAATTTGAAGCAATAAGGCTACTTAGAGCCCAGAAAGGACAAGAAGACAACAAGATCGATATGGATGGATGGATGGATACGTACATGCATACATATTTATAGTACATAAGTTAATACAGACATGAGGGAGATTTGTGGTTAAAATTCAGATTTAGTCATATATTAATTCTTTTTCTATATCCATTCTGTCCCGTTTGGTGTCACGGGGCTGCCGGAGCCTAACCCGGCCACTCATGGGTGAAGACAGGGGACACCCTGGACTGGTCGCCAGTCTGTCGCAGGGCCACGATCACACACCCACGCACACTCACATCCACAGCTAGGAACAATTTAGAGTAACCAATTAACCTATGAAGCATGTTTCTGGACAGTGGGAGGAAGCCGGAGTACCCGGAGAAAACCCACGCATACACGGGGAGAACATGCAAACTCCACACAGAAAGGTCCCCCATTGGTGACACTGTTTCAGGTCCTCCAGCCCAAAATATCCAAAAATGACTTGAACCGGGGACCTTCTTGCTGTGAGGCAAAAGTGCAAACCACTGCTCCACCATGCAGACCTACATTTAGCCATGTATGTAGTAGTTATTTCAATAACTAGTGCCACATTCTCTTCTTCTCTAACATGCCTGAGCAGATTATTTTTTACATTGATTGAGTGTCTTTATAATTTGTGGTCTCCCATAGGGCAATGGCCAAAGTAAATACAGGTAAATGCAAGTAAAAACAAATACTGTATATCTTCCAATGATGGCCGGTCTCTAACAGACGATGGTCTCTAATAAACACCGGGCTCCCTAAAGACTCAACAACTCCCTGTGCACGTGCTGTATTCAGTCAGGCTGAGAGTGGGGCGGGGTGTCTGTGGCTTTCATGTTGTGATGCAATGCAGCATGGCTCATTCCATTCTGTTTAAACTTTTTGTGGTGGAATATACCAAAGAACATTCTGGTGAGGAATCTGAACCACATTTTGGGGTGAATCCTAATCTTATCTGAGAATGATGCAAGCAGACGGATGAGGGAGCAAGGACGGCTGCAGAAAGAAAGAAAAGGAGCAAACCGATTACCTGGTGAGCAGAGAAAGCAGCAACAAATTAGAAGAACTGGTTTGAACATGGATTACTGAGCAAAGGAAAAAGGTGCGCGTCTCCAGGAAAATGATTGGCATGAAAGCGAAGGGGATTTTTGATACGGAGATTGACGTTCACAGCCAGTGTGAATCAGAACAGAATAAACTGTTTTCATTATTTCAATAAATCCTGAAATGTTCATCTTTTATTTTCTGCATTTTCTGACCGAATTTCACCACAAAATGAACCCATTAACCATCATCATTCTGTCTGTGATGGAATAAAACGCCAGTCTCCAATAGACGATGGTCTCTAATTAATGCTGGGTCAGCCGACATTTTTTAAAAAGAAAATATTTTAAATATTGGAAGATATACGGTAAAGACAGTCCTGCCTGTCTGGATTTCTTTCACTTTTTTGGTTCTTCTTTTGTATTATTTTTTACACAAAAATACAATGGAAAAATCTAATAGATTTTAGGTAACTTTAAAATGAAGTTCAATGGACCAGAAATTGAAACGTAATTTGTTTCTTTAATGAATTGTTAATTGTGAAATACATTTTTATTTGAATCATGATGCTAAAAGCCATTGCAGGTAAAAATGCTATTTTTTTCTTGTATTTCAAAGTTTAGATAAAAATGTAAGACTGAATTGTATTTTTTCATCATTGTAATTGTAAAATGCATTTTCAAATTGTAAATCAAAGCAGATTTTCTATTTTTGAACAAACTCAAAGATTTGAACTGGATTTTATAATTATAAAACAGAACAAGGGTCAATTTATTAGCTACGATGTAACTGCAGTTGCTGCAATGAGATGATCCTTTGTGACACATGGTGTTTTTTTTTTTTTTTTTAAAAAGGAGTCATGCAAATCTCTTTCAAATGTTATGAACTCTTCATAAATTGAAAAAAAAAGCAATTTTCTCTTTATGTTTTATTTATATTTATAAAGGAAAAACAATGGTTCATTTATATTGGTCATAATAGTAACAGTTACATAAATGTAAATCAGTGTCTTATTTATCTAAAGGGTGAAGGTGGAGGTGTCTCCATCTACAGAAAAAACACATTTTAATGCGTCACTAATATCCTCTCTGATTCTTATGAAACAATTTGAATGTATTGCTCCAATACTGGATATGTCAAAAGATCAGTCTCTCATAATTATGGGCTGTTACAGACCCCCCCTCAGCCAGCAATGAAGCCCTCTCTTCTCTGTATAATCATGTCATGAGTCTAAGTCCCAGTGAATTTGTTCTAGTAGGAGACCTAAATCTCTACTGGTCCAGTCCAAAATCAGGAAACTTGAAAACTGTATGTGACTTTTTAAATCTCACATAATTAATCGATAGTCCTACCCGTCCTAACATTAAATGCCCCTCTAGATCATCCCTAACTGATCTGATTTTGACTAATGCTCCTCATAAGTTTACTGATATAGGTAGTTTTGCAAATGACCTAAGCAATCATTGTGCTGTTGTCACCATCAGAAATATCAAACTCCTAAAAACTAAACCTTGTATCCTGATCAAAAGAGATTTAAAAAACTAAATGAGCAAGCTTTTTTCATGACCTTTCTCTGCTAAAATAGGACAGAATCTCTCTAATTGTTGTCGTGGACTTAGCATGGCAATATTTCTATGATGAGTTTTTAAAACTCATAAATAAGCATGCAACCCTGCGTAGATTTAGGGTAAAACGGCACAACAATTCGTGGTTCTCCCCAGAGATTGATAATCTGCTTAAAGGTAGGGATGCAGCCTGGTGTAGGGCAAAGAAAAGTCAATCGAAAGTTGACTGACTTCATTTTGATCAACTAAAAAACAAACGCATTCTTTCAATAAAAAAAGCCAAATCAAAATTTTACCTTTGTCAAGCTTCTAAAAGCTTAAACGATCCTATAAGGTTAATCCACTTATGTACCTGCACAAAATATCTTCCTAACTTCTTCAAAGAAAAATGGCAAACATTTAACAGAGAAAACAGCCATACTAGGGTATTTTAATGATCATTTCATTTCAGCTGGGTCTCTTTTTAATTCTTCCAATCCAAATTTAAGAATCCCTGCTCCAAATTCAGATGCTGTAGTACCAACCAAATGCCCAAAGACCTGCACCTTTAACTTTAATGCTGTGTCTGTTGGAAATTCTCAGAGTTAAAAAACCTTGACACCAGGACAAATTGAATTCTTTTTTTCTGAGGTTGGCAGCAGACTATATTGCAAAACCCAGGTTGATCATTTTCAATCTGAGCTTCAGTTGTAAAAAAATTCCTGAAGTCTGGAAATCTGCTAATGTACTTCCCCTTTTTAAATGAGGAGACTTCCCGAAGGTGAATAACTACAGGCCAATCTCCAAGTTATGTATCATAGCAAAAACGTTTGAAAAGCTGGTCAGTCAACAACCTAAGGAGTTTCTAGAATCAAACAGCATTTTGTCAGATTTTCAGTCCGGCTTTAGAAAACAACATAGTACTGTGACAGCCACTTTGAAAGTTTTAAGTGACGTTATCCAGGCACTAGACTGTAAAAAATATTGTGTTGCACTCTTTATTGACCTCTCCAAAGCTTTTGACACTGGATCACACTCTGTTGGTAAAAATGCTGGTCAATATTGGTATCTCTGATCAAGCCGTCGCCTGGTTTGTCGACTATCTAACAGATCTCAGTCTGTAAAAATATCTGGCTCCATTTCTCCGTGAGATCAAGAGAGGTGTATCACAGAGTTCTGTTCTAGGTCCCATTCTGTTCTCCATTTATATTACAAACTTGTGTCAAAACTTACCAAATGCATCATATCATCTTTATGCAGATGATACTGTCATTTACTGCTGCTCTAGGTCAATCGCACAAGCCTTTGAGTCTTTACAATCTGCTTTTAATGTTGTTCAGTCTTGTCTCAGATCACTAAAAATTGTTTTAAACAGAAAAAACAAAAGTGATGATATTTTCACACAAACGTGAATTACAGGAATTCACTCAGGTTCTAAAAACTGACAATGACAAATCAACAGAAATGGTAAACAGCTTCAAGGACCTGGGTTTTGTTCTAGACTCAGAGCTTTTCTTTAAAATGCATGCTGCCACTTTACTGCACAAACTGAAACTGAAGCTCAGGTTTTATTTTAGAAACAAATCTTGCTTCTCACTCAGTGCTCGAAAATTCTGGTAGCAGATACTTTTTTGCCTCTTGTTGAATATGGAGATGTTCTTTATATGAATGCCTATTCCACCTGTCTCCAATCACTCAATACCGTATATCACTGTGCCTTGCGGTTTGAAACTGGCTGCAGTCGTCTCACTCATCACTGTGAACTATATGCTAGAGCAGAATGGCGCTCTCTGAACACACGAAGGTACACACACTGGAGGACTCTTGTATATAAAGCGCTACTTCGTTTGGTTCCTTCATATCTTAGCTCTCTTCTTCAAAGATCCACCAGTCAACACGCATTACGCTCTTGTGATATCTTTCACCTCCATGTTCCCCGAGTTTGGACTGGATTTGGAAAACAAGCCTTCAGTTTTTCTGCCGCCTCTGCCTGAACTCTATCCAAACCCAGCTAAAGTAGTCTGAACTGGCTTCATTTAGATCAGTTCATACCATTCTGTAAAGCATAGAGAAAAATTCCATAAATCAAAGCTCTTGTTTCTGACTCTGCTGTTAATCAATGCCCTGTAAAACTACTGTGCTCTGTTGTTATGCTGCTCAACATTTGCATCTTCCAAATGACAGTTTAGATTTATTGACCTGCCCTGTCGCTTTGTCGCACCTAAAATGTTATAGCTTATATTGTAGATATTCCTAATTCACTGCTCATTTTACTTTTGCTTTATCCTGTAACTTTATTTTTGAAACGTGTGGTGCTGACCACTTGGCCTGGTCACCCTTGTAAAAGAGATCCTGATCTCAACGGTCCCACCTAGTTAAATAAAGGTTAGAAAAAAAATGAAGTGTTGCAGGTTACAAACCACTGGCCTAATTTAACAAACGAAATTTTGAATCAAATCCAATTTTTAGTACAACATGATATATATATATATATATATATGTACATATAGTATATTTATTTATTTATATATATTTTAATGAGTTATATATATATATATAAACTCATTAAAACTATTAAAATTGCTTGAAACGTGTACCCAGGGACTATTTTTCGGCGGAGGAGCGTTGTGGTGCAGCTGCGTTCCTGCGGAGGCTTTGACCTCTGACCTGTTTGCAGCATTCCTCAGCGGCACGTCCTGCAGTAGCTCTGCAGCTGACCGCGCTCCGCCCCGCTTCCCTGCCTGTGTGTACAGCTCGTTCCAGCCGCAGCCGCAAGAAGCGCCTTGTCGTCGTTTGCACCTCCTAGGAGCGCATTGTTTCTGCTCTCCTCTTTCCCTCTTGACTGAACACCTCTTCATACATTGGTCTGGGCCTTCGGCAGACAACAGGCAGAAGAAATGAAGGATAAACAAAAAAGAAAGAAGGAGCGTACCTGGGCTGAGGCGGCCCGCATGGTGAGCGATGTTTTTACTGGGTGGAGGTTGCTGTGCTTTGTTCTAAAAATGACACTTTATGAATTCGAACTCTGCATGAAGTCAACCTTGTGTGTGATACGTTTGTTGGTAATCAGAAGCCTACCCAGCAACACAGACGGAGATAAATCGAGACAGTCTGGCTTTTTGTTTGATGTAATTCAAAGGCACGAGTAAAAATGCGGTGTTTCAGATTAAACTCGTCTTTCCGGATACCTCTTTAACATTGCTAATAGCGAAACTCACTCAAACCCGAGACAACATGTTTCAATCGAGCTCGCTGTGAGCTCTTTGTTTGCTAGGTGGCTAGCTAGCTAGCGCCACGCTTATTAGCATTTATCAATGCTAATTCCAGCAAACATTTCGTTTCTTTCTTCATTAGCCATTTTAACCAGGTCAAGAAATCCTCGTTAGCTTAATACGCAAGTCAAGCGAAAACCGTGTGTGTACGTTGTTTGATTCACGAGACCTACGTGTGTTAGCTAGCCAAATATAGGTTAAGTTATGGGCTGCATCTAGGTGTGAATCCGCAGCAATCATTAGGGACGCATTTTGGTGAGGTGGTGTCCGCGTGGCTTGCATGATGCAGCCCTGGCAACCCCCACCATTCATATGGCCGCCGTAAACATGCGTCCTAAAGGTCGCTTAGAATCTGAGAATGAAGACGTGCTGCATTGGCTAATCTGTTGAATCATCTTTCTCGACAACAAAACACGTTACTCGACTGGTGAGAGCAGCGATCCTTCATTTAGCCGGCATATCAGTATTGTTTCTACGCAGTCAAATGTCCCGTTTATCACTGACTGATCTTATCAATTTCATTTTTATGAAGCAATACCTGAGTGGTCTCCTAAAGGCCCACTCCTACTATATGAAATCTGTTGTAAAATCGCACCTGTGGTCTTTCAGTTTCATTATAGTCTTTAGCCAAAATCAGAAAATTGTCATTTTTTAGGACATACTTTCTGCAGCAGGAGCTCATCAGAAATTCACCTCTGGTTTGTGGGCGGGCCTGTTGAAGAAGAAGAAGTAACCCGACATCAACACCCCAGCATTCCTTTGTTTACACTCTCTCCCACTAGCTAACAGCATCTCACAACCTCAAGCTAACAGAAGTGGTGGAACAAAAGTGGCGAGCTATCCTTCCATACAGTTCTGAGCCAGATGCCAATGAGTGGATCCATTTCCCTACATCGAAATGGAGCGGAGCTGGTGGCCCATCCATTGCAGTTTTTACGGCACAACTAAGAGCTCGTTCCAACTTCATTTTTTTCATCTGCTCCCGATTTCGCCATAATTTGAATGAAAAAAATGCTCGTAAACTCAGATTTCTTAGTATTTTACTTATGTCCTTCACTATAAGAACAATGCTACAAAAACATGGAGAGAAAAAAAAACCAAACAACATAATTTTCTTTGGAGTGGGTTTGTAAAGTAAAAATGCCATGTAGTGTAGTTTCCTCTAACTGTAATATTCAGATCAGTCTATGGCTTTACTGCTTGGTGATGGTATGCTACCTCTTTTGGAAAGTTAAAACAACTAAAGTAAATTTAGAAGAATGTAAGAAAATATTCCATCCATCAATCAAGGAACTTTAATCTGTCTGCATAAGGGGTATTCTGTCAGAAGCTTAAACAAAAAAAGACCAGATCAAGGGTTCCCATCCATACTCATTTAAAGTGGCTCTCCAGTCATCTTTTGATCTATTTTCAAAAGATGAAAGCAGAGTAAGCGCACACACACGCACTCCAGCTGGCTTACTGCCCCTCACAACTCCAAGCGAACTATAGTGGTCCAACAAAGAGGCGAGTAATATCAGAGCTATCCAGCCGTACAGTTTTGATGAAGATTCCAGCTCAGATGAGGAATACAAAGACGTTCATGGATCTATTTGTCTGCAGGTGGATCACTGCATCAGAATGGAGTGGAGCAGGGAGCTCTTGGCTTGTGTATTTTCTGTGACAACTAAGCTTTTTTTTCAAATTGCATTTTTGGGGTCTGGCCTTAAAAGAGCCTGACTACTATTGGAGACTGGCGCAAAAAGTAACAATTACCTGTTAGACCGGTGTATTTTAGAGACCAGCCACTAGTAGAAGATAGATAGAAGCCAGATCGCTCCCAACATGAAATGTGTTGTTTCCAGTGCATGTTGGACTCTGACAGGGTTGCACTCTACCACTGGTTGAATTCATAATTTTATGGACAACATTTCTAGGCATGGGGGACCTCAGGACTAGCCAGTTCCTTTCTGCTCTTTGTAGATGATGATGTAAAGCTGACTATGTTGTGGAGTTCATTTATTGTGGGTTATTTTTACAACTCAATTCCTGTGATAAACAGACGGCCACTATCAAAGTTCTTCAAAATATTACCCGTTGAGAACTGAGTTCCTGGCGGTAGTGCGTTACTGATGGTATCCTTTGTTACTTTGGTCCCAGCTCTCTGCAGGTCATTCACTAGATCCCCTGTGTGGTTCTGGGATATTTGCTCTCCAATTCTTGTGATTATTTTGACCCCTAGGGTGAGATCCTGCATGGAGCCCCACATTGATGGAGATTATCAGTGGTTTTTTATTTCTTCAATTTTTTGATAATTGTTCCCAAAGTTCTACATGTCAAGCTGCTTACTTATTGCAGATTCTGTTTTCCCAGCCGGGTTCAAGTTTGCAATTTTGTTTCTGATGTCCTTTGAAAGCTCTTTAGTCAATGCCAGGTTTGAGTTATAGGAGCAGATTCTGTCCATTTACCAAAATCTGTCTCAAATATGCTGTTGTTCGTCAGCTTTAGAGTTGCACATTTATATTTAAAGTTATTGTGTAGTTCTGATGCTTCTAAAAATCATCATCAATGTGTGGAGTTTCCAGAAAAGGATAACTGGAACTGCTCTGGGAAATGTTGCATGCTCGGTCATAACTTCACTCATTCATTTTATTTGAGCAGCTTTGGCATCTTTTATTTTTTGCAGAAATGCCTTTTGGACTCACTTTTTCTGTCTTTTCTCGCTTTATGCCCCTTATAGTTCGGTGCACCTTATATACGACATACGTTCAAAAATAGACCATTCATTGACAGTGCACCTTTTATCCTAATGAGCCTTATTGTGCAGAAAATATGTTAAGAATAAACAATATTGTGATATAAAAAATTCACTACTGCCCAGCCCTGCTCCAGACCAGTGTTGACGTTTGACTGCAGTTAACTTCAACCCTCTACTAGGCGAACAAGTGAATTTACTCATTCTGTAGAAAAGTAAAGAAAAGTTGCTTTGCACCGCTTTATAACACTTAAAATTGGTAATATGTTTCGGTAAAAAGCCGCTTTAAAGTCTTGCTTTACCAGTGCAAAGCCACTTTTCTCTACAGATCAGCTAATTCGTGTTGAGTTTCGGTATGCCAAAGAGAGTTGTATGTTTTGACAAACACACCTCAGGTGTTAAAGGTTCAATGCTGCTGGGTTAACTGCTAGGGTCCACGGTTATATTAACCCTTTCCTATCAAAAACAAGAAATATGCAGCGCTCGCAGAGGGGGCTGGTGGTTTCCGGTTCTTGACTTCCTTCCGGCTAATGATTTTGAGCCGCCATGATGTCTGCCACCAGGTCCTCTTGGATTTTTGGGAAAGAAATGTAACCTGAAATATTAATAATCTTTTTTTATTGTTTGTATAAATATACCTTTTGAAAAAGTTTGTGGAATTTAACAACTTTGTTTTTCCAGGTCTTGGAGAATTTCTCTGATGCACCTATGACTCCTAAACAAATTCTGCATGTCATCCAGACAAAAGGGCTCAAGGAAATGAGGTAGGACAAACATCCATAGCGCTGCAACAAAACAAAATAGAAGTCTACAATTAATTTATTTATTATATCACATCAAGACATTTGCTCATTGAGGAAGATTTATTTAAAAAAAAACATTAATGACATTTTAAAACTAAAGGATATTCATGGTCATGAACAATACCCAGAATGCCCACACAAACAAAAATGCATTATGACACATTTTATCTTGAAAAAGAAACAAAAAGCAAAATATAAAAAAAAAAAAGTCAAACAACAAACTGGAGATGTCCGAATTTTTCACTGGGTCCCCTGTTGCAATAAAACCCCCTTCCGCTGGTTACAGACGGAGCAAAGTCTTTTCTCTGTCGGGACAGCTGCTGCTCACCATGAGAGTCTGAATGATTTCATGGAGACGTGCACTGACACAGGGCTGCATGAAGGCGCAGGGGTTAGCGCTAGGCCCCTGGTTCAAGTTCTTGCCATGGGACCTGAAACAGAACCACCAATGGGGGACCTTTCTGTGTGGAGTTTGCATGTTCTCCCCGTGCATGCATGGGTTTTCTCCGGCTTCCTCCTACCGGCCAAAAACATGCTTCACAGGTTAATTGGTAACTCTAGATTGTCCCTTAGTGTGGATGTGTACGGTGTGTGATTGTGGCCATGCGACAGACTGGCGAACTATCCAGGGGTGTCCCCTGCTTTCACCCAGCCCCGTGACCCGAAAGAGACAAAACAGGTTTTGAACATAGATGGTTGGGTGGTGTACCGACGCTTTTAAAGAGCTTCAAAAATAAATAAACCAGATCTCTCATTATCTACGTCCTCAGAGATTGAGGTCAAGGAAAAGTCTTGATGTAAGCTCCTCCCACACACGACAAGAGCTTCAGGTTAACACACTTTTGTGCAAGTGTCACGCAGGATAATTGGTGCATGTTAAAACCGAGATGATGTACATGAATTTGATGCACAAATTCCTTTTGCCGTGAATGGACAATCTCTGCTGGTAAAAAGCGGGAAACAGTTGAATGTCTTGGATCAGGTGTGAAAACCTTGGATATTTCATGAAAACTTCAGCGTGATCGTCATACTTTTAAGAGATTAGTGTCTGATTCAGAGCAAACACACACAGATAAAGGCAGAATGAGGAAGGTTTCTGTCTCTGAAGGTGTGAAAATGACGTCTGCAAAGTAACTGGAGGTTCTGACTGACCACTTTCTTCTGTGGTAGAAAAAGAAGAACCGTGCTTTCCGTAACAAAATCATCTTCTTGCATGACGATGGTCCATCTCATGCTGCAGGAATACCTCTGCATCATTGGCTGCTATGACCCCCATTCTCCACTGATCTAAAACCCATTGAGAACCTTTGGAGCATCCTCAAGCCAAATACCTATAGGAGGGAGGCAGTTCACGTTCAAACAGCAGCTCTGGAGGCTATTCTGACATCCTGCAAAGAAATTCAAGCAGAAACTCACAAGTTCAATAACTGCAAGAATTGTGAAGCTGCTACAAAATAAGGGTCCTCTGTTCAAATGGAACTGGACTGATGAAGGTGTTTTTTTATTGGAATATCTTTAGATTTCAGTAAATATGATCATTTTCGGTTCTTTAGAATCTATCAGTGGTAGTGGAACTCTGTTGTGTGTAATAATGTGGCACAGTGAATTTGAAGGGTTTCAGTTTTGAAAAAGATGCTGCTCTCTTTAGGTTTGTTCAAGAACATTTCATATTTACTCTAATGATTAGTGGCTAGAAAATTATGCTGTCTGTCATTTGCATTGAGTATTTAGAAAATTTGAGAAAAATATAATTTGCTGAATAATTTGAAACGCACTGTACAGCATGTCAAGATTTTTAGTGTGTGCGTGCACCGGTGCAAATTTGATGCATTAACTTGTGTCCTTGTTTGTTTTTCTGTTGTCTGTTTTCCCTGATGCCAACCCTCATCAGAAGGTAAGCACGATCACTGTAACTTTAACAAATACATATGAGTTGAAAATGTAAAGGAAAAGTGCATTTATAAGTCCTATATCATGCTATTCTAAGCCTTTTTGAGTAAACTATTTGTATTTTGCACACCAAAAAACAAATTTTAAATGAAATAATAGTTGTTTTGCTCTGCGGAGAAAGTGGGTTCGAGTGTCAGCTTGGGGGCGGTGCTGGCAGCGCAGGCTCTTCCTGGAAGGGGCGGTGCCAGTTAAGGGATCTCAGCCATTCTCTGGAATGAGGAGGGGCTGGTGCTCAGAGCCGGGTTTTAGGGGAACACTCAGAAATGTTTGAATGGAGCAAAATACCGCTCTGGGGTTGTTTTTTGTGAGGATTAACATTATAATACACTTAAAATATCAAAAAGTTATTTACGAAGATCGCAAATCAGCAATCTTGAACGGCACTGATATTTGTACTCACATTTTTGGCAACAGATAATGACTATCCGAGTATTCCGATACTCATGTTGGCCCATCTCCAGAGTTCCATGCAGCTTACCTATATGTTTCCAGCATAACACCAGCAAGCCTGTGGTGTCACCCACAAACCCTCTGGGTTGTAGTATGGAAGTTTGACTTTCCACGTTGGTTGTGGACGTGCTTTAAAGTTATTGATGTATGTGAAGGATACGCATTGGGAATTTGTGGGTGTGTTGTAGAGTTTTTATTTTCAATCCTCACCCTTTTAACAACATCAATCAAATATTTTTTATATTCTTGGTGCAAAAGTGATAATGCTCTGTCTTAAGACCGTCAGCCCAAACAACCTGTCCTTCAAGAACCCACCTTTCGGTTTAGTAGTTCTCTTTTCTGCGTAAAGCCTTCCATGTTTCTTTGTGTTTGTACTTAGTGGCACAGCTCCTCTGGCTTGTCTGGTCACCATGCTGCACTCCCAGGTAAGAGGAGACAGAGTCAAGAACAGCATCTTCTTTAAACTTCCAGGACGAATGAGTCTCTTCACTCTCAAGGTATTGTGATACATTTCTTACTTGCTGATAAGCTTTAGTCTCTCAACACAGTGAACCTCTTTACCTGTATGTTTGCTACTTGCCCTGTTTTGTTGCATCCTGGTTTATCGTTAGATAGGTGCAGACATAAAAAACGTTTTCTTTTTTATTTTAAAGACTCTTGGTCAAACAAGTCCAAATCATTCGATCAATCAAAATGACTGAAGCTTCTGTTCAGATGAGCAGCACAATGCCATATTTTAAGTCCAACTGACCCGAAGAACAGAATTCTGTGACTAAATCACATTTGGAACAAAAAAAAACCCCATTTTGACTGTACAGCATTGAATGACCCTGTTGAGCAGGGTCTCTGGGGTACTGCTCAGTTTGGGTCCCCATTTATGGTCACCATCAGGTTAATGTCACTGGCACACATACTACTTTTCACACCAGGGGGCATTTGCTGGCTACTTGAAACAAAATAGAATGAGTTTTTTGTTGATAAGAACTCTGTTTGGTTTTCAGTAACTGATGTTTTAAAAATTCTCCTAGCTTTTCCTAACAGCACTTTCAAAATAAATGCATTAATTTTAGCAAATCAACTAAAGCTGTGCTACCCATCACTTAATGTGCATTACTCAATATTTTAATCAGTTCCACTGACAAATGAATCCAACCTGTAACACACAGATGACTTTAGTTTTCCCAAATTCCTGCGCTTATTAAAAAAGACTCATGCTAAATGCAAGGTTCCAACAAAGCACAGGACACTAAAGTTTTCCTTCCCTGAAGTCAGGGATTAAGCTGCGTGTTTAGCTTGAATGAAGCAGATTTCTCTCTTAAAGGATTCATAGTTCAGTGACAATGATTACTCATTGATTGAGTACATCTTTTTTTAACAGTTGGAGTGCAAGGGCAATATTGCCTTTGGAAATCACCGTCTCGTATTAAAAGCCTCTTCCTTACACTAAATTAAAAACCTAGAATGCGTTTTGAGGTGACCGTGTCTGCAAATGCTCACTATGAGTCACAATATCAACATTTAGCTTACTGTTGATGAGAACTGACACTTTTGGTAGGCAACTTTACATTTTTATTGCGGAATTACTGTATATCTTCTAATAGTAGCCCCAGTGTTTATTCCAAACATGAGGCAACTGGCCCTGAATTGATTAGAGACTGGCATTTATTCCGCCACAGACAGAATGTTAATGGGTTCATTTAGCAGTGAAATTTGGTGCAGACAACAACAGCAGATGAGCATTCCAGGATTGATTGAACATGGTATTCTGTTCTGATTAGCACTGGCTGTGAGTGTTTCTTTTCTCTTTGAAGCATCATCAACCTCCGAACCAAAAATCCTCTTCACTTTCCTGCTGGTCATTTTCCTGGATACACGCCCACCTTTTGAGTCTCTGCTCAATAATCCATGTTCAGACCAGTTCTCCTGATTCGTTGCTCACTTTCTCTGTTCCTCCACAAAGAAATCGGTTTGCGCCTTTTTTTTGCGTGCAGCCATCTTCCTCATATCACCATCTGCATGCGCTATTCTCTGATACGTTTAGGATCCACCCCGAAATGTGCTGATTCCTCACCAGAATGCTCTGTGGTATATGCCACTGCACAAAGTTTAAACACTAAATCAAATGAGTGTTTTCGTGACCATTGCTAGACTGGCTCACAACACAAATGCCATAGACACACATGCCGGCGCCTGCACGACTGTGCGCTTGAAGCATTACAGGTTTTCTTAAGGCAGCCCGGCCACTTTTAGAGACCAGTGTCTAAAATAACGAGCATCTGCTAGACTCGATGTTTGTTTGAGACTGGCGACTATTAGAGACCAGCCACTATCAGAAGATACATGGTGTAACAGTTTTACCAGTTAGTAGAAACTGTTGTTTTTATGAAAAAATACAATTCTTATGCAGAATTGATTGAAGACTTTTGGTCTGAACATTTACAACATTTTCAGTGTCTCATGACCAGAACAAAAATAATGACCCATCCTTGATTTGGAGTGGTGATGCTTGTAGCTTTTGAAGTAGACACCATGTTTTAGTTCTTCCAGTTTAAGAGCAAACCTCAGTTTTAATGTTTTAATGTTTTGATGGATAGGGTCAGACTAAGGCACGTGTTCAATTACACAGTATGGCATACTCATGGAGGTGTTTCAACAATCATCTGATGTGATGTTCCTTTTTTGTTTTTCTTTTTTATTACCTTGGGGATCCTTTTCCATGAGTTGTTCTTTACAGATAAGGTAGACTCAGCTGAAAAGAGCAGGGGCTTGCTTGTTTATGATGATCAGTGATGTTCAGGTTTGTCTGAATGCTCCTGTTTACTGTGATGTGTAGAAAAATGCCGTCCAGTGGACAAAGTCAAACTCTGAATCTGAAGCACCATCAGAGCAGGGTGGAAACACACCCGTTGCTGCCGCCGGGAACATCCCCTCTGTGGCTGCATCAGATGCAGTCATTGCAGACTCCAGTGAAACCGTGGAGCAGGAGAGCTGCGACTCGGAGACTGTTGTGACTACTGGGATGGACAATGATGGTAACAGCGCTGCACACACATTAAACTAATGACTTTTAAACAGTGTTCTGACACCAATGAAGGTAAAAGGTCCAACACTGCTCGCAGAAAAGCCTATATAGACTTTAAATTGTGTTGATGTGGTTAAACTCAGACATTAACAGCTGCAATACATTATTCAAGTGGCTAAACTTTCTTTTCTTTCTCTTTCTTTCAAAATTAAGGACTTTGTAAATACATTTTGTGCATCATTTCATTGAGTTGGTAGCAAGCCTTGATTTCAAAAGTGGGTATTTAGTCAACACTTTTGAATAATGCAGTATTTCATGATAAACAGGCAAACCAATGTCTGAATATGAATTTTTATCTGTCCCTTCTATGATGTTCTAATTATGTTTACAATGTAGAGCTTTGGCAAATAAAATCGCTCTTTAACATGTGATAAACAAGATGCAGAGACATTTCCTCATATTTCTGAGTTGTATTCTATTCTTAATGGGACGATAGATGGAGTAGAAAAATAAGATTCAATGTTAGTGTAGAGATTGTATAACAGTATAAATTAGTTGACGGCTCAAAAGAACTCACCACGTGGTCAATCTGCAGCCGCTGTCCATCTCTGAGCATCCATTAGAGCAAGGGTGTCAACATTTATTAGAAATAAAGTTGGCCTTAATGTTTCAAGAAAAAAACACTCATTTCTTGACTTTTATGTCATTTTATATAACAAAATCAACGTCTAAATATCCCAAAAGATTGTTCTCTCCATAAAATATATCCTGTCACAATCATACAAATATAAACATGCTGCAGAACCAAACAAACAAAGCCTGGAAATAAAAATAAAATGCGTGTTTTTCAGCAAAAACTAATCATTCTGTTTTCTTTGCTTTTGTGTCGTTTCATCAGAGCTGGACTCCTGGCATCGTTTTTTTTTTAATCTAGTTCATTTTTGTTTGGTGTGTAAGGTCCTGTGTATTTATGAAAAACATCAGAGTGAATTTATTTTTAAAAACTTGTTATTGTCAATGTTATTTTTTGGTGATAAAACATTAAAAACTAAACCAAGTAACTTTTAACTTGAGATTACTGCAGAAATATTCTGTGTTTTTCACAGTAAAAATCCTTCCAAAAACTTCTATGTATTTATTCTAAACAAATGATCTACTGTTTATTTATTCATATCTGAAAAAGTCCAGCTGTGTTACTGCCTGCATCACCTGCTCTCTTTTCAGTTCAGTTTTATATCAGATACAAACACCAAAGAAACAATCAACTTAAAACAGATATATGGGAAAAAAGACTTAATAAAAATGTACAAAGAATAAAATTATTAGCATACCGCTGATAAACCAAAGACCACGACGCGAAATGACAGTTTATTAGGGATTGCACAATCAAGGTTCAGCTCATGCGTCGTTTCACCTCACAGCCTGCACCGTAATCCTAAAGAAAACACGCAAAATACAGAGATTTTGAGGCTAAAAAATATTTAATGGGATAGTTTACACGTGAGTCTCTGGCTTACCTGCGCTTGTCTCTGCTGAGACGTGTTTCCTTAAGGAACCTCAGAACCGAACCCAAACCCGCTTGTATTATGTCCGCCAGCCCAAAGCTATTCTGAAGATTTAGGATCTAAACTGGCCAAATGGGCAGGAAACCGCCTTTTCTGACAACACTGGTTTTTGGCAAGGCAGCTGATGCACTGCATGATGGGATTTGTAGTAAATTTTATAGTGATGGTCACAGACACATTGCGATTGGGTCTTTGTCAGATCTGGCAGCGCAAGGAATTGTGGGATACCATTTCGTCTTTTTGGGTGGATTGAGGTTTAAGTCTGGCTTTTTTTCTGTGTCTTCTGTTGTTTGGCTGTTTTACTCTGTTTTGCTCTTAGTTTTTGTATCCTGTTATGTTTGTTTCTTTCTGCACCTTGAGTGAGAGGGAGGGAGAGGATGATGACTCCCTTGTAATGTTGTTCCTGATAACAAAGCTAGAGTTCCAGATAACCAATCTCTCAAATCTCTTAATATTATTTTACATTGCATTATGATGATACTAGCGTGACAAGTTATGATGATAATAATAAAAATAATATAGAATGCTCTGGTGGGCCAGATCTGATTACTGAGCGGGCCTTGTGTTTGACACCTCTGACTTAGGGTCATGTTAGTGTTGAATTATGGCATCTAGATTTAACCCCTAATGTCTAGATTTATTTTCAATTGTGAGAAACAAATTTTGATCGATTTTGTTATTCGTGTGGATGTTAAATAAAGTTCAGATGGAAAATTTGACATAAAATAGCTATAATTTTAGGTTTGTCACTAATCAATGACAGCAGGCATCTGTGGGAAAAAAAAAACACCTGTTCCCATCTTTCCAGTATATTCACTCAGACTGACAAAAAAAATCAATACTATGAACTAAAAAAACACATAAGCTTAAAATTCAGTGTAAATGTCCTTTCAATACAGAAAGTGTGCATTGTTTCTGTCCAGTTGTGAAATACAAAAAACAGTTGCTGTTTTTGTGTGGGCACAGATGAATGCTGCTCTCTCCACATTTGAGTCTGGCTCTTTCACTGTGAAAATCTTCAGCGTTGACACTCAACACTGGTCAGTGTCCCTCAGCATCAGTGTGGACTTCCTGACAGGAATCCCTTTGGCTGGACCTCAGCTTCCCTCCTGCAGCCTCAGCATTAGTGGGTTGTGATGTACACGATGCATCTCAGAGTCTTCTTCACTGCTGCTCCTATCATCTGTCCACCCACTGCTGTTGAAGTCATCACTGAGTGTAGACAAAAAAATTGGCTTAGAGAAGAGCAGTATTTTGATCTATTCAATGTGTTTTCACAGTTATATTCATAAGATCACAAACAGACGGAAACTTTGCACAGCAGGATTTTGTAACCACCTGCTGGCTCCAGAGAGAATTCTACTTTCCTCACGGAAGTATCTGTTCTCACTGTCCTCAGTCAGAACTTTTCTAACAATAATGGATAGAAACCACATTTATCCCACCAATATTAGTAAAATGTCTATAAATACTCAATGGAAGAGCAGTTTCTAAAGAAAATGAGAGTGAGTGTTGGAACCCCGTTTAGACACAGAGGGGTGTTTTTTTGTGGCCTGTAGTCGTGTTTCTGCGACAACCCCACATAGTCAAATATCCTAAAGTATTCATCATAGGTACTCTGCCGCTCATTGGTAGTGAGACATGATAGGCATGTTAAAAATGTTTTCCTTTGCACAGCTGACATCAGATTGGACAGTTTTTGCAAGTTTGTCTGCAAAAAAGTAATCCAAATCAGAAAAGCAAAAAAGAGAACTCGACATAAGAAATGCAACTTTTTTTATGTGATTGTTGATTTTTTTTTTTAGTATAAACTGTCATAAGCTAGGTTGGTTAGCTAGGTTAGTTTCAAGTATTAACTACTATGCATGTCAAAGTGGCTTACTCAGCATGAATATATGTTTTAATTTTTGACTGTTTTTCATCCTGCCATAGACATTTTTTTCTGTTGATGGCAGTTTCCATTAGAACTTCCTTTGGAAAGTTATGATTAGAAAGTGAAAACATTGGTTTTTAAGATTTATTTTATGTTCAGTGCCACATGTTTTGCAGGCTTTGTTAATTCCAGGTTAAATTCATCCATTACGGTCATTTGGAAGATCCCAGTAAACAATGAACCAGACTGGCCCTTAACTTGTATATTTTGTTCATGTTTGGCTCAATATGTATTTGAGTTGGACAGCCCTGCTCTTTTGTACGGTAGCCTAAAAGTTTGAAGAAACTGTTGTATTTATAGTCGTCTTTTTTTTTTTTTTTAATATACTAAATGCTCTTGTCATCAAAGTGCTGGTCATTGACATTTTGTGCTGTGTGTGATAGCATTGGTGGATGAGAGTTCGTCCAGTGCTTCCTGCTCCACAGAGCTGCAGCCCTCCAGCAGCCAGCCTCAGACCCGGCTCAGCAGAATGGCAGGACAGCACGGACGTCTAGACACTCAGCAAGCCCAACACTCCCAGACCAGGCTGAGCCGTTCACGACAGGTGAGCTTCCAACTACCAGTTTAGAGAATGTCCTACATCTCTATCAAGTACTTCAACAATAGAAACTTCCTGCGTCAGTGCAAACTATGACATAAAGCCGGTTACCCTTTGACCAATGTTTTGCACCATTTATTACCATATTTTTTTAAATTCTCTTTTTCTTTTTTTATACTCTTAAAACGTCATATTCATAAATAATCATAAAACAAAATATTTTCTTGTACGTACATCAAAGATGTAAATGTTTACCTAAAATCAATATCATACTCCTCTGACAGAGGCTCTCAAATATATTGATAATCTTTGCACGTATTTATAAAACTATCCCCCCTGGATGGTTATTGTCACTGTATTTTACATTGTATTCACATTTCCATCAAGTTGAGGGGGAGGAAAAAGACCCCACCCTCAGATCACTACCTAATCTGAGTCCCTGATTTGTCAAAGTTCAACTGCCTGTTTGACGTTCAGGCGGTCATAGTTTAGCTGGTTGAACTTTTAGCGTGCTTTCAATGAATTCCCAGTTTCTACGTACAGCCCAAAAGTTGACTGAAAAAGCAATGTGTGGATGCAAGAGTTTTGAACGCGGAAGCCTGATATGTTGGCGTTATAATGGGCGTGGACAGACTTTTCACTGGAAGATTTTGCTCAAATAGCACTTGCCCCGAGGCTGGTGTCCTTGTAGCTTGAGACTTAACATTCAGATGATCAATCAAAACAAGTACTATTGGAAAAATCTCAAAGTAACCACCAGGTGGTGCTTCAGTTGAATTTTAAAGCACAATTTTAAAAAGTCTTGAATCACATTTGGGTGTAACACATTCATATGCAGTCTGTGGTGGTCCTGGTGTAAAGTGTGGTCGACATCTTCCTTTTATCTGATCGTCATCTTCAATACTTGATTTAAAAAAGTAGACTTTTACCAGTCAGAAAAATTTCCTAAACAGCTCAAGCCAAAACCCAAAAATATTTGTGATGACGTATCACCAAGTATTTGTACATGTATTTGTGATCATATCTAACACTATAGCAAAACATGATTTTCTTACTTACTTTTCTGCTCCTTGACAACAGTCTGGAAGACAAAGGAAGAAAGCTGTCATGATGCCCCGTGTTGTCCTCACTCCTTTAAAAGTAAATGGAGAACATGTCTCATCAGGTAAACACACACAAATACTTGGTAGTCACTAACTGTGCAACAATATTAGGTCTGATCATTGACCGTATATAGAGATGGACAAGGCGCCTGTGACGTCACATGTAGAAAATGCCTTACCTCTGGTTTCAACCAAATGAAGCAAATTCAGTCATCATACGCTATACGGGCGCGCCATCTTGGAACCAGATGACATTGGTTAAACAGTGGTTGGTCCAAGCTGGCCTGAGTCAACTTTATAGACCCAACTGGGAACCGTGCAATTAAAGAGAAGTAGAGCAAACAAAACAACCACAGAGGTTATTTAAATTTAAAAAGCAGCTGCCCAAAGAAGCCTTTTTTCATTTTAAACTTTGTAATTTTAAACTTGTGAATAATCGTGTTTGCTTTTATATGTTCATTTTATTTTATTTCTCAAGAGTCTGTTAGACCACCCTGACTGATTTGCTTTGGTGTTTCTGGTGGGATGATGGTTAACAGAAGCCCAACCAGAATGTCTAGAAAAGAGAACGTTTCCTTTAAAAGCAGACGGACACATCAGAAAAATGAACCAAAGACCTGAAAACATGTTTGATGGTGACGTAGAGTAGTGCCGACTCCTAACTTTTCTGCAGCTCTGCCCGTCTCTGCAGTGGTTGTCTTGTTCAGCGTGTTTTGTGCCACAGTTCTGACGGCAGAAGTGTAGTTACCTGAATTATTGGCTCTCACCTCTGAAGGGATGTTTGTTTGTTCACTATGGTAGGGCCCATAAAAAGGAATCGAGGAGGGGTGGATGTTGACTTTGAAACACCAGGTTCCATCCTTGTGAATACCAACATCAGGGCTCTGATCAATGTGAGGACTTTCTCAGCCTTTCCTGCACACTCCCAGCAGCAGCTGCTTCAGCTTCTGCCAGAAGTTGATCGGCAGGTAGGTAGAACCGACTTATAGTGCAGCTGTAAGTGATTCAGGTGTACTTTGAAACTAACTCCGTTGCTCTTGTAGGTCGGGCCTGATGGCACAGCCAGACTGAGCAGTTCAGCTCTAAATAATGAATTCTTCACTCATGCTTCTCAAAGCTGGAAAGAGAGGTTAGCTGAAGGTAAGTTGACGCTCATTTTGAATAATTAGGAGCATTTTAGATTTTTACAAATTGAAGCCAGAAAACTTCCTGATTGATGTGGGGTCAAAAACATTGTTCACTTATTTACTTAATTAAATTGTAACTCAATGCTGGTGAACATAAATTTATTTCTCGCATTGCAGTTAGAGCTGGGTGATATGGCCAAAAACATTAAATCTCAGATTTTTTTCACATAAAATTCAATTTTCGATTTTATTTGATTTTTATCTCCCTCCTTTTACTTTCTTTAAAAAAAATTACAACTGACAGAATATATTTAACAAAAACTATTTTATTTTAACAGTGAGCATCACATAAACAGAAACACTTCTCGCTCTTGACAGAGTTCCTGTTCCAGGTGTCAAAATAAATTAGTCGTACTCCCACTTTTGGCAGCTACGACCATCAAGCAGGTTTTGCTGCGTGTAGTTTGATGCTTCAAGTTTGAAGTCACAAGACAGCCAAGTTAGCCGGAGGAAGAAAAAAATCTACCAGCCGGGCACATTTTTTACCAGACAAATGATTACATTATTTTTCAATAAAAACTTTAGGTGTTATTTTTAAATAAGACATTATGTTGAATGCAAAGAAAGAGAGGACGTCAAAAACATAAGATAGTAACTGTATTAAATGACTCAGATTTCTAATCAGTCTTTGCTCTCTGCTTTTGGCATTTTCACACAGTTATGAAGTATTTTATTTTCTTCTCTTTAGCACAGATAAACTTATAAAGTGTGCTACTTCCAATCTTCAATATTCTAAAATGTGAAATAAGAAAAATAAACACAAAGTAGGTTTTGTGAACAACGCAACTCGTACACAATGCCATCCGCATGGCTGAGTCAGATCCAAACTAGTCAGAAAGAGAGGACGGGGTTCTTATTATCTGAGGGGATCTAGTAACTTTAAACAGCAAATAGTCGGGACAACAACAAGGAAGATGTTTACATCAATGTGTGGGGTCAAACTGGAATGACCTTGGCCTCAGCTGACATGCATTGCTTTAAATGTAAAGATGAGAAAATGGTCTTCAAGAGATATGGGGAAGAAGGATTGATCCAAGTATAAAGATTATTTGTAATGATATATAGTTTTGTTTTGGTGTATTCAATTATTGTTTAAAATGAATAACAGACATTGAAAGATGGCAAAAAAATCTAATTACATTTCAGATGTGAATAAGCCTACTAGCCTAGCATTGTAATTAATGAAGAGGGATTCATTTAAGTACTGGTTCCACGCCATCGGTTTTTACTGGAGTTTCAGCATTGCTCATCGACGCCAGCATGGCATCTGTGCGGATACGGCATGCACTACTTTTCTGCTTACGCTGCACATGCTTTCACACACACATTCCTCCACTGGCAGTGACAACAAATGCATGCGGCTACCAAGGAAAAAGGTCCAAAGTGTGGCTGCATTTTTCCAAACAAGATGCAGACAGCACGCTCTGGATCAAATGCAACAAAAACGTTGGTTGGGGGTGTTTCCGGTTCTTGACAAACTATTTCCAGCCGCCATCTTGTCTGCAACCAGGTCCCCCTCCATTCCTGAGTCGGTAGCCATAGCCAGTCTTGTTGATTCTTTGGCTGAGGGGGTTCAGACCTATGCAGAACAGCAGTGGGGACAGAGTGTCTTCTTGGTACATGTCACATTTGATGGACACTTGTGCTAGCGGCTTACCACTTGTCATCATTGTTATGTTAATTGCCCCATCAACAGCCCCCATCAGTTGCTCATTGCGTCCCCTGAGCTATACAGCCAGTCCCCCCCATAAATACTATATTCAAGTTTTTAAAAAAGTTCCATACCTGCAGGGTGTAAGATGCTGGCGGGGAAAGCATACATGGAGCGCCATGTCCAAGTGGCTGGGATAGTGTACAGGAACGTGTGCAGATCAAATCAAACTTTATTTATTAAAAGCTGATGTCATTTGATGAAGTTGATGCCAAAAACTGACATTCAAGAAGAAGTATTAAAGAAAACCAAACATTTCTTTTGCAATCTGTATAAAAATGGTTGTGCCCTTATCCGTCACTACTATTTCTTAGCATCAGCAGTAGACCTATAGAGATAAAAAGATATTTTGAACAGATGAACTTACTTCAGCTAGTAAGTGTTCATTCACTTTTGGTTACGTTCTGCTAGGATTGCAGCAAAACAGGACTTTTTCTTTCATGTTTGCGTGGTCTTGTTGGCCAAAGGACAAGCACCATTCCCTTTGATTTTTGCCCAAACAAGAGGCTCAAACTGATCTCAGTCAGCACCAAGAGCAGCACTGGAGTCAGGCTGATGTCACAAAGGTTGAAGAACTGCTGTGATGAAATCTTACGTTGTTTTTATTTTTAGGTGAATTTACCCACGAGATGCAAGTCCGTTTACGACAGGAAATGGAGAAAGAAAAGAAGGTCGAGGCTTGGAAAGAAAAGTTTTTTGAAGAGTACCACGGACAGAAGTAAGCCCAAAGTTTTAAAACAAAGAAAATTACATACTCAAGTGTTATTACAATTTATTTTACAACACAATTTGTCTGCTGCCAACACTATTTAGGGAAAGGAAAAACATCCCAACTATTGTCTTGTCCCTACTAAAAATGGCATCATGAAAATGGTCCTGAATCCATGATTTGTACCTTGTCAAAGGTTTCGTACTCGCGAATCTATCAATATTTTGTGCATAATCAATTTTTGTTTTCGAAACCAGTTGATGTGCAACTAAATACACAAACATAGGCTGGATCCAAACAAAATGGCTGATGTCACAAGTGATGGCACTTTCTCAACTACGGGGTTTCTGTAAAAGTAAAGTAAAATGAAGACTTGATCCTAACATTATTGTGCTTTCTCGAGTTTAATGTAAGAGCAGTTGTCTCTGATTTTTTTCCTGGTTCAAAATTTTGATGGTGTGATGATAGTGTCATCACCATAGTTTCATATCTAGTGAATCATCCATAAACCCTGACCAAAATTGATGTTAGATTGCATACATATTCAATGCAGGGCCATACCTGAATGACATGACATCACATTTGTTCCTTCACTGTCTCGCTGATGTCAGCTTCATGTTGGAACAATTACCAACTGTTTTTTTGGTGAGGTTAAACAAAACAAAAGTTGCCATGGTGTCTTTGCCAATGTAACGTATAGACTCAGTCTTGCGTAAGCCTATACTTGAGGGGAAGGACCACCAGAGGAAGAGGATGGGGCAACTGGTGACGATGAACATTCCTTGCTGCTTGGAGCTTCTTTCTCTTTTTCTTTCAGCTGCAAAATACAACAAATCATCCACCTCTATCTAGTCCTATCCTGCTTTCAGCTATATTTTTTGTTTTTATTTAAAAAAAAAAGACATAGGGCTCAGTGCAAAAATCTCTGAAGTCAAAAGCACAGATGTTCAGTCTAACTCTGTTTGGTTATCTGCAGGTCTGGCCTAACTCCAGAGGAATCCTTGAAGCTCACCGTGAGTGAAGCTAATGAAGTAACTGGTGCTGTACTGGAGAGCGATGTTTCCTTGGTGGCAACTGGTCCTTCTAAGAGGCGTAGTGTGGGCAGAAGAAGGAGAGATGGCAGGATGAGGAGACGTACACGCGTTGACCTACGTCGCAGAGCTCGCCGGACGCTCTGCAAGGTCTCTCCAGCTTTGCAGTCTACAGAAGCAGCGGAGTCCAGTGCTGGACTGGACATTGCAGCAGGATCCATTGACTCGTCTGTGGGCAGTAACGCAGTGGTTACGGCAGAGGTGGTTCTCCAGGCTGACTGTGCAATTGAGCTCCCAACTGAGGGTGCCTCTGAAGAGCAAAAGCCCTTCACACCAGAAGCAGTTGTTGTGGCTGCTCCAACTCCTGCTCCAAGTCGCAGTTCCAGTCCGACTTCTACCAGTGCAAACGAGGAACCAGAAATTGCAGCTTTCCTTCTTCCCAAAGAAATCCCACCTGTATTGGCCTCCACCACCTCTCCATCATCATCGTCTTCCTCTTCGTCCGCTTCATCGCCTGCATCTTCAACCTCATCACCTGACAGACAAGGAGCTTTTGCATCGGGTCTGGACTCATCTTCATCTTCTTCCTCATCATCCTCCAGTGCAACACTTCCGGCTGATCCCTTGGATGATACAGCCTCTGTGGTCACTTCAATCACTGGGGGCACTGCAACCAGCAGCCGGGAAAGCAGTCCGTCAGCCAGCCCAGCCACCGCTGATGTTCTCGGTAGTGAGCAGAAGAGGCGACAAAATGAGCCCGAAGCTCTTCCTAGCTTTCCAGAGAAAAGGCCACGACTTGACAGCCGTCAGTCCTTTCGTACCACAATTGACGGTGTCTGTTCAGAAAAGCCGCAGCCAACAACTGAAGAACCGAAGGTGCCACCCATCCGGGTAATAATGTGTAAACAATGACCTTGAACTTAGACACACCCACTTGAGAAAAATATGCTTCTTTAAATTTGACTAGTGTTGGACTTATTATTCCAAGAATTAATTAAAAAGACATTTTACTATGCTTAAAGGTATAATACCACAATATTACTTATTAAAAGTAGCAGGTAATTAGTTGTATTACTTTTCTTTTACGTCTAAGCTGAACTCAGTATTCATCTTGAAGCAAAAAGCTCTTGGAGTAACACTTCAACCCGAGGTTACTTCTGAAATCCTTAAACCCTCTTACTCCCATTAGTAAAACATCTAGAGCTCATCGTAATAGTTTTTTTGATTATTCGTTCAGCAATATTCAAACCATGAAATTCTAGATTTTAATATAGTTCTAATGCACTGCGTTTCGACTGTACTCGGTTAAGCAATTTAGTAATGGAGCTTTATTTCACAGCAATACCAGTATCTGAAATTATCCATTTGTCAGTCGTTTATTCCTTTTAAGCTGTAAACTTTGGCAAACTGCAACCAGCAGCAGCAATTTGAAAATGCTTATTCGTGCAAGTAGTAAAATTTGTTATATTTTTCTGTACTTAAAAAAAGCATAAACATGCGCACACAAAAAACGTGTTACTCAAACAAGCATTTATCATATTTTCTACACTGTACCAGGTTATGAATGGTCTATTTTCAGACTTATGTGATAAGGTGCACCAAACTATAAGGTACATTAAGTGACGAGTCAAAGCTAAGTCTGTCAGTCAGTCAGACTTTGTTAACTGTGTTCACAGTTTACAACTTTTGTAACGTTCTGCATGTTACAAGTGTTAGCCACGTTAGCGTATTTAAAATATTGGTAGCTCCCAACCTTGTTACCGACTCCTAAAAAACAGACTGATACTGCTAAAACCAATGATGCTGTGACTTTGTTTACTCCCAACCTTGTTAGTAACACAATAAAACAGTCCAACACCAGTCCACATTACCCACCCTAGCATGTTTGCAATAACACTCAACTTTGTTTTACGCTCACAAAAACCAGACTCGCATATACTTCTCATCAGTAAGCACAACCAGACTTAATCCATAAATAAGGCACCCCAGATTATGGTAAAATTGTAAATTGTTTGTACAAAAGTGTGTAAAGCACTTTTCTATCTTCTTGGAAGGCCCAAAGTGCTTTATAGTCACAGTCCCATTCAGCCATTCTCACACACATTATACACTAAAGGGGCTTCAGTGATGAACACTGGCGCCAACCTATAACCACCAGGAGCAATGTGGGGTTTTGTGGTGGGCATAGTGGGAACCAAACCTGCAATCTTCCAATCAGAGGTCAACCGCCCTACCTCTGCTTCATGGCTACTCCTGAGTATTATAAGGCACACTGTTGTGTTTTTTTTTTAAGTTTAAGTCACTCTTTCCGAGACAGTGACATTTGCTTGCCAGATTTGAGCTGCGCTGTGCATGAGCATTACATACATCAGCACATAGCTTTGTCTGTATGTTGCTGGTCAATTTGTTTTAATGCAAGTCAACCAATCTTCCATTTGTCACTTAAACTAAGCTCTTAGAAACCCAATAAATGTTTTTAGTATAGAGTAACTGTAGTATTTCTGGCATTTCATTTGAATTGTTTTTTGACATCACTTGTTCAGACGGGTAATATTGTTAATGCACTACCCATTCTTGTACATATTAATAGCTTTCTTTTCTGTCTTTTTCTCTCCTAGATTCAACTATCCAGAATCAAACCTCCATGGGTCAAAGGGCATCCCACTTACCAGATCTGCCCGCGGATTGTGCCCTCCGGAGAGGGCTCTCGTCGGTCTGGGACTGGGGGAGCACGAACTCTGGCAGACATCAAAGCCCGAGCCCAGCAAGCCCGAGCCCAAAGGGAGGCCGCTGCTGCTGTTGCGGCCTCTGGCGAAAGGACAGGGACGACCAGTGTCGGGCTGCGGCCTTCTGTTGGGCTATCGGATAGCAACAGTGAACGACGAAGGAGAGAGCACCCAGGACCAACCGAGCCTGGAGGAGGGGGGCAGGATGGAGCCGGCGATGAGAGGAAGAAGGCCAGTGAAATGGAGGAGCAGGAGTCGTCTTCAGACGCTAATTCGTCTGGAACACAATTACTGCTTCAATATGTAGAAGCTCACTGTTCTCCTTCATTATCCAACACATCCACCTCCATGTCTGTGGAGTCCCCACAGGCCCCCAGTCCTCACCAAGAGGGTTTAGCTAGGGCTCTGAAAGTAGCAGAAGAAGTTGAAGATACATCAACAGCTTCCCAAAGCTCTCCCTGTGGGTTCACAGACAGGCCTTGCGATCTCTCCCCAGATCCTAACATTACATCTAAGTCATTGGGCTCACAATCTTTTAAGGCCAACCATTTGGAAGAGACTGTCAGTGTCTCAGAGATGGCAGGCAAAGGCTGTGTAAAAACCATCCTGACCCAAACATCAATCCCCGATTCCATCCCAAGGTTTGGGACTCAAGGTGTGGACATTTTACAGACAATTGCCACTTCTTCTCAGAACAAAGAGCAGGAAAGAGAAAAGGATGATGGGCCCTGTGTCATTGTCCAACATAGTTCACACCATGAGGAACAGCAGGAAGTCTCGTCTCTTTCACTGGTGAAACAACCAGAGGTTTCTGTTCCTCAATGTGATTTGAATCTCAGTATCAGCAGAAAGAAAGAAGATGATGCAAATACACACAGTGACTCCACAGAAACTGCTTCTGACTGTGAGACTGAAAGCCAGGAGGACGGGCAGCAGGACTTGGCAGACCAAGAGTGGCGCTATCCTTTGAGTACCCAGAGTCCTGGTACTCAGAGCCAGCAGCTCATTATCCAATCCAATATTCTGGGTCACCAAGGCCAGAGCGTCATTCAGCCTTGCTTTTCAAATGGTCTACCTGAGCTTCAGCACAACTACACCGATTCCCAAGACCACCATTCTGTCATTACGGCACCTTTGCAAGGTCTCAGAGAAAAGAATTCTGTGGGAAAAATTAAGCTCAAAGAGGACCATAAAGCCTCCAGAACAAGTTCTGTTGAGGAGTGCCAAGGATCTTTAAAGTCTCCTGTCATTCATGTAAATGCTGTTGCTCCCAAAAGACTGGCTGGTCCTGCCAGATCTGTTTCAAGCGTGGAAGCTAACAACCCTCTGGTCACTCAGCTTTTGCAGGGCAGTCTTCCCCTGGAAAAGGTCCTCCCTTCACACTCTGCCAACAGGCTGGACATAAGCAGACTTCCAGGAACTCAATCCAGGACACCAACTCTAAAGAGCCCGGGAACTTGCAACAAAACTGAGGTCCCAGTCCACCTTTCTAGTCCAGAAGTAACTGCTGTTCCTCAGGTTCTTAACCTTTCATCTGTAGAGCAACCTGGCTCCTGTCAGGTCCCAGTTGTGTCAGACTACCACACTTCGATGGCTCCTAGTGCTGTCCCAGTTATTACCTCTGCACCGCCCTCTTTTTCTTCTTCTGGATTGTCATCCAAAGTCAAACCAGATGTCTCTCTTACTTCAGTGGAGTCTACAGTCAACAAGTCTCATGGCTCCTACTTATCACAGGAGGGCGCTGCCAACCAGTGCCAAGATACTCACAGGAGTATACCAAATTTGCCCTCTCCTCCTCACGTAGACTCCTGTCCCCTGGAGGGGGTAGCAATCATTAAGGTCAACCTGCGGCCTCCACAACCTCAGCAGGTGTCTCCCATTTCCCCTCCGAAACATGAAGCTGGCGCTCGACCTTCTTGCCAGGCCTTGGCTAAGGCTACGTCAGCTTTAAGCCAGGGTGTTCTCAAAAAGGAACCTGGGAATTCAATAGATGGTTACCTGTGTGGAGGAGCCATGGAGGGACTTCTTAACATGGAGCTGACACTGGCAAGGATAGCCAAGAAAGACCATGGAAAAGCTTCATATTCATCCAGCTCCCCTTCACCCTTGTCCTCATCTCCCTCACCTTCCTCCTCTGCCACCTCCCTGCCCTTCCCGCTGTATGGAAAACTTCCCAAACAGAGTGGATGTGTGGGAGCTGTTAGCTACACAGCCAACCTGTCAATGATGGACAATAGTGGCTTTACCCGAGGTGTGACTGAAAGTGTGCTCCAGCTACGCCCTCGTCTGGCGCCCGGCCATGCTACTCTGAGCATCCAGGCCTTTGCAGACAGTGCAACTGACGAAGTGGCGCTGAAATGTTCCTGCCGCCTTAAAGCCATGATAATGTGCCAAGGCTGTGGGGCTTTTTGCCACGATGATTGCATCGGACCCTCCAAATTGTGTGTGTCGTGCCTTGTTGTCAGATAGTGGGTTTTGGTGGATTTGCTGTTGGAGGGATGGTGGGTGTACACACGCCCTGTAAATCTGGTCTGTTTCTTTGGTTGTTGCTGATTATCAGATTTTTAAGCTGTATTGTTTGTTATTATTATTATTATTATTATTGTGAACTTGGAGCATGATTAATTGTACATTTTGCCATTTACCTCATGTTGTCTTGCTCCTCTTGTTATCAGTGGTAGGTCACAGTTTTTTTTTACTTCTTGTTTGCTCCGCAAACTAGAAAGTATTGTCTCTTTGCAGAGTTATTTTTTTAACCATTGAAAGGAATAAAAACGTTGCTTCATTATTTTAAGTTTTGAATTGTATGTTTTCTGTTCGTTTTAGTCTATTTACAAGGTCATTACAACTTTGAGGATAAAACCCAGGATCAGCATTTAGTTGAAAACTGTAAAATGATTTAACTTTTTTTTTTAAAGAAGTGCTAAGCTGTATTTCAATGTAATGTAATTTCATCTAAGAACAGTTTTAATGAGGAACCGATAAGGAAAACCTCTTGTTGCCTTTTTTAAAACCAAGAATTAACAAAGACTGATGTAAAACTTGTAAAAAGGCAGTTAAAAGGGAGCTGCCATGCAACACTTAAAGGAAAAAAATTGCAACATAATTGTTTAAAAATTATTAAGCTGACTCTGGTTACACAAGCACTCGGGCTAAAATATGATATTTTATACCACTGTCAGCACAAGTATGAAATGATCTTTTCAAATGATTTTCCTCTGGTTTCATCCAGCCCTTAGCTGCAGCAATCAGACAAAAGTAAGACAAATCAAATTGAAAATTTAGGATCACTTGACACCCAATTCTCACTTGGGGATTGCTGTCTGAAATCCACCAAGAAGTTGGTATACATTGGAGTAAAACGTGTTTGGCAGTTTGAATATTCTTTAATTGTCACACAAAAGCTTAGAGGTCTGGACTGTTCCTTGGGGCGGCCGTGGTGGGGCGATTGACCTCTGAAGGATTGCAGGTTTGATTCCTGCCTTGCCCACCCACGGGTCAGTGTCTTTGTGCAAAACACTGAGCTCCATATTGCCTTTGGTGGAAGGTTGGTGCCAGTGTTTGGAAGCGAAGCCGCCATCAGTGGGTGAGTGACTGTAAAGTGTTTTGGGCCTTCACGGAAGGTAAAGTGCTACACAAGTATTCACCATTTACAAGCACAAATACACTGTGACTGTTAGAGACAGAATGTAAAACAGCAATCCAGGAAAATACAATGTCTGATTTGTTCAACCTCCTGATTACCAGAAAAGACTGTTGTCCAATCAACTTCTAAAAAATTACAATTCCCTGAGTGCCACCTCTTCACATTTGGCATTACTGAAAAGCCCCAAATGTCCTCTGCTCTGTAGATACCAAAAGGGGCTGCTAATTCAGTAAAATGCAGTGGTTGGGAGATGCTTAACTTTAGAAATGTCCTCTACCGAAGACACACTTGCATTGCTGGTAATCAGGAAGAATTTGGTGCAGAAAATATGGAAATGGTTAATAACAATCACATTGTAATGGAGCCATGGTTTCCTTGACAGAGGTCAAAGGTTTCCTGTTGGTCTTCTGCAGGTTTGCACACACTAAAGTCTGCAATGCCTCTCACTGATGAAAGGAGGTTTTTCCCAAGTATGAAACCTGCGAGCATGCATTTTTTTCTTAATACAGATTAGTCGTCCTGTCCTCTTTGCAGACAAGGAGTCCAAAGCATGTTTCCACCCCCATGCTTCACAGTGGGTATGTTGTTTTTATGATGCAGCTCAGCATCAATGGATCAATGACGTGTTACTATAGCAACCTTTGTCATTGTGATCCCAGCTCTCTTCAGATTATTGTTCCCCCGTGTAGTTCTGAGCTGTTTCATCATTCTCCAGGTCATTTCTTCCACCAGGTGAGATCTTTCATGGATCTTCAGGTGGAGGGAGATCATCTGTGATCTTGTATTTCTTCAATTTTCTAATAATTGCTCCAACAGATGATCTCTTCTCTCCAAGCTGCTGCTGAGTTCATCACAATCTGGTTCATATCAACAATCTTGTCCCCAGTTTAGGAGTGTTTCTATGATGAACACTACAGAAATCTCTGATCTTTAGATGGGAGATCTTGTAGAATCCATCACTGACAAATATTTTACTGCCCCACTCTGTTTTTTGTCTTTTGTCTGCTACCTTCAAGGGTGCCACAGCAGACAGTCTGCCTCAATTTAACCCTCTCCATCCTAGTTGCTCCCATCAACCAGCTTGATCGCCTGTGTCCTGGTACCTCCAATCTTGACATCCTTTTACAAGTATATTTTCTCTTTTTGTATAAGGGGGGGCTAAAACTTCCACCCTCCTTTTTACGATAGCATTTTTTGGCGATTATGTAAACCAGTCAGTTTGAAACACAAAGGTTTGTTTTGTTCATTTTAAGTCATCTTTGGCGCATTTTTTTGTTTTTTTTTATACTAGCCCAGGCAAAGTCCAATTTTGGGGACACAAGTGTTGCATGTATCAAAAAAGAAGAAAAGAACACATCATTGTGGGTTAACCTTTATTTTAAGTCTAATGTGTTTACAACCATTGTAGTACAGAAACAATGAAAAATTAATATCTAAGCTCACCAAATAAGTACCGTATAGATGCAGAGAACTTTTTCGCATGGTGTAAAATTGTACTTAAGGGAGAAGGGAAGCAAAAACTGTAAAACAAAGGTCACAAAAAATCTTTACAAAATTATTTAAAAATTTGTGTTACAAAACATTTGCGCATAAAAAGATTCCAGTACTTTAAATAAACAATAAATATATAAAATAATTTTTAGCTGATATCCTAAAATATTTAGTCTTGCTCAACAGTGCAGAGGAAATTATTTTTTGTTGATTATTCAAAATCTGAAGTAGAATTATTCAGTAATACTTAAACAAGAAAATAACCAATAATAAATAGTTCACATAATATAATAAGACAGACATAAATAAATTGGTTATTAAAGTAACAATTGCACTTTACTGAAAATATTACACATCAAATATAAGAACCTACACGCTAATGAAGGTGCAACAACAAGATGCTCATGTGTACTAAAGACATTTGTGGGTGAAAATGGGATGTTCCTTTACTAAGAATCTATTTAATTCAGGCTCAGAACTGCACTCCATGCTTTTGTCAGTATTTACTCCTCACTGTGAGTCTGCACACACTCCACTTTTAAACATGACAAAGTAACATGCAAAAAAATAAAAAAATAAAATAACAGGACAAAGCTCCAGCATTGAGGAATTCATTGTAGTATCTAAAAGGTTTGGAACAAGAAACAAAGGGCTGTCATCTAGAGTTGGTCCCAGGACTTGGTATTCATCACACTTCAATGCCCTTTACTGCCTGGTTGATGGACTCCAGCAGCGCCCTGTTTTCAGGGTTCTGGTAGCGGTCTTTGTTGGTGAACATCTGGGTTAGTGTGTCCACGTAGCTGTCGAAGTTCTGCTCTGTCAGTGGCTCCTGCTAAACAAACAAGTTTGCAGACATTATGTATGCCTTAGAACTCACTTCTGTGTAGAGATCTTGTTCTGTTATGTGTTCCTTTAATGAAGAATACCACAAAACATATTCATTACATCCACGAGTCCACACATCTTCATGACTAGAAAGGAGCCGTGAGAAGAATGACATTCTTCTATTTCTGCCCCTTTATCAAAGCTGACCTTTACTGCCTGCCACCGCACACCACAGTATCTACACTGAACTTGTTCCTCAAGTTTCTTCTTTACAAAAATCTGAATGTATAAACAGCAGGAGATTTATTAAGGAATTGTATTTTTTGAGTTGGTACAAAGTAAGCCCTCTCTCACTTCCCATCATCCATTTGTTTGCATGTTCTTCTGCTGGCTTGCAGCTCCTCACAACCCCAACCTTAAATTAGCGGAGCAACAAAAATGATGGGAAACCTTGGACTGCATGTTATGCTTCATGCAGAACAGAAATTGTTTAGATTCAGCAAATTTTTGCTAATTTAGAAAAATGCCTTAAAATGTTTTTGACTACACAGAAAGAAATGTTTTTCCTTTTCTTTAGTGTTTGACAGATTCTCTTGAGTATGCTTTCAGTGGAAGGGGTGTGGCCTTCTAACATGCTCACTACTGATTGGAGAGACTGGTTGCCATGGAAATGTAGACTAAGACCATCACGGACCAATCACTGAGGATGTCTGGTTCCAACATGGCAACGAACATATCGCAAAAAAAAAATGGCAATTTGATTTGACTTAATTTGGCTGAAAACAAAAGTAAGTCATTTTCTATGGGTGGCGTTTCACCCACTCAGTCCAGTTCTCTATAGACAGTCAATGGTCAGAACACACAAAAAACTGGGTAGAGAATAATGCTTACAGATGAACAGAATTACCAGGTTAATTTCCATTCATTTTCTAAACCCACTTATTCCCTCTACATATATACGGGACCTCCATGTAGACCTTAAACATTTTATCAGTCCAAGAGTCAAATGGTTGCTGGAGCCTATCCCATCTACTGTTGAGTAAAGGCAGAATACACCCTGGACAGATTGCCAGTCTGTTGCAGGACCACACACGCACGTGCACACCTAAGGGATGATTTAGCGATACCAATAACCATATGAAGGATGTTTGTGGACTGGGCCCAGAGAAAACCCACGCATGGATGGAGAGAAGATGCAAATGTTAAAGGGCAGCCCTCAACTTAATTTAAATTTCATTTTATTTCACGTAATTGAATTGACATCAATAGAAAGTTATGGTTTTGCTGTAATGCAACATTTTTCTTTCAAACAGGTTCAGAATGAGAAAGGGTAGGAAACATCTCATCTAAAACAAAAAAACCTCACAACCAAACTTACCATGGTGGGCAGGTGAATATTAGCCAAGCTGTGGATCAATGCTTGACTAAGGCCAGATAGTTCCAAGAACAAGGCCTCATTTTTCTCCTCTATCTGTATATTCTCTTCTTCAAGACTCTTTAGGTTTTTCTCCATAGACGAAATCTGAAGCAGAAAAAACAGGTTCCAGCAGCTCAAAGAAACAGAATCAGTCATTGATGTCCACCAGAAATATTCATAAGACGGCAGTTAAAACATTGACTTAATCTCAAAACTTAGAACTGCTATAGCTATAGAAAAGCTATAGAACTGTCTTAATTGATGGGTTTTTAAACATAAAGAAGCTTTTAGGAAGGACAACCTTAAATTCTGTGAGGTCACACACAGTCACTTTCGCTTTATTACCTTAGTTTAAAATGTTCCCAGTGCTCCGAGTTGGTGAGATCTTGCATGTCTTTTATATTTTCCTTCATTTGCAAAGAAAAGAATTATCTGCTCCTTTTGCACAGTTCTATCTACACATAGACACAAACTTTTCAGCAAAAGTTATGGGCTCCACGACCTTATTGACCTCGACCTGTCTAGACCCACTCCGATCATCTGTTGATCTGTTGTCAAATGGTTCCCAGTGGTCTTTTAATAAGGAGTATGTTGCTTTTAAGAAAAAGAGCCTGTGTTGTTTTTTAGGATATAGTTTCTGCAGAGCGGCAGGAGTTCATTCAAACTTTGCCTCTGAGTTGTGGGCAGGACCGAGCTCACCCCGCTCAGCGTGTTTTCTAAATCACTAATATGCTCTTTTTCCAACTGCATTTTTAATCTGAATAAAGAAATAAAATGCAAGTGTAATCCCAATTGTCTTTATATTTGTTCTCCAGCTTTAGAAAAATGCTACAAGAACAAAAAAACCAAAACGCATCTTTCATTGGAGCAGGGCTTTAAATGTCTCTGGAACAGAGAAAATGCTATATTTTTATTATAGCCTGAAATCTTATTCGGAGAAAAAAAACCTTTTAATGCTGCAGTAATAATCCAACTCTACTATGAAATAGTACAATCGAAACAGTAAATGAGCAAAGGTCGGTTGTAAAAAATTCAAAAACAATAATGTTTTTTTTTTTGGTACCAGAAGGGAAAAAAAAAAGTCTATTTCTGTAAAGTTTTAAAATGACAGAGTCAAATGAATTGTGTCAGGCTCTTGGCAACCTGTTGGTCACTTTGGGTGAATGAAACTCATAGAGTTAAAAAGAGAATACTGGTCATGTGATTGTGCAACTCTGTGGAGAGTCGGTCTTTAACAAAACATGAATGTAATGTCCTCTTTGCATCAAACTCTGGCATTTGTGTTACAACACAGGGTCCCTCAAACGCAGCACTTATGAGTCCTGTGTCTGTTACAATTGCACAAAGAAAGCATCTGGAACATCCTTTCATTGGTACAAAACCTTGCAACCTTTAATTCTGAGAAAATTCAGTCAATTTATATGGAAAGAAAATATATGTCACAACTTTCCCTCTGAATCATTTTTTTTAGAACTGTTTGACATGTCTATCCTGATCAACAAATGTATCTCTTTACCTGCTGTTGCTGGTCTAAATGATACAAAACCTCTGTCCTGAGGTTGTGAGAAACTGTGGAATAATGTCTATCAACTTTTGTTCCAAGGTTCTGTTGTTCTGTTACCTTTTGGTTTTTAGTGCAATAATATAGAACATTCAAGCTATGTGACCAGAACTTCTTTTTTAGGAGTTTATCATCACTTCTTAAACAAATCAGAATTGGGCATTCACCCAGACCATGGTACAAAAAGCAGTACTCTAGTCAGAATGTAGTAACTGTCCATGTGTTTTATTTCATGCTGAGCACCCTCTGTCCCACACACATTCTCATAACCACAGCTTTCAGCTGAATCCTTTCTGTTCGCTGTCATTTCCTGCTGCTTATCCATCACAGTGTGTTGAATTCACATGACCAAGTATAAAACTGAAGATGTGAAAAGCCCTCACTAGTCCTGGCCTGGTGACCCACTATAATTGGAAGCATTTTTGTTGTTGCTCCTGTAATGCAATCATACTAGCAGCACCTCTCATTGTTATTGCACATCCTCCAAGTTTTCCTGCTCCTGCTAAGAGCTCACATGTTGTAGTCTCAAAACCACAAGAGATTATGGTAATCAGTCTTAAACAGAGACCATTCATGTTTAGACAGCTTTGAGTGATAACCTTTACAGATTTACTGAAAGGACGTGTTTGTCATTCTTTTGGAGTTTTTCTGTTCTTGTTTGGATTTTTCTGCTAAGAGTTTTAATACAAGTTTTGCTTGTAGAAATGCTAAATACAGCTATTTGGTTAAGTTTCTTCTTGGCGTGCTGTATGTTAGGTTTGCACAAAGGGAGCCTGAACACAGGTTTTCCAAATGTAATGAAGTTCATTGTTTCCTTTGTTTGTGGTTGCTGTGTGCTTGGAGCGTACACAGTTGACAAAATCTCACCTTTCTGTAGAGCTGAACTCACCTGAGTGTGCAGATGCAGCAGGTCAGCCTCTATCTCTGAGTTGGACTCATTTAAGTCACTGATCTCCTTATTGAGCTGCTTGATATCTTCATCGTTGTCTAGAACTGAGCGACAGTAAAAGCAGTGAGTCGTCTGCCTGCCATGATATTTGTTCCACAGTTTTATAGATGCATTCCATTTGTATATGTTGCTATTATTGTTAAAAACTGTAAGAAAAAAATGTTTGGTAAAGTCTGTTACCGATAATTCAATTGAAGTTAAAAATGCTTTATACATTTTCAAATGGAAGATTGAAGTTGTAACGGATTTTCTGAGATTCAGACCCTTGTGGATGGTCATGGCTGTGGGTTCAAGGATTAAATGTGTTTCTCAGAAACGTGGGAATATGCACCAGAAGCTTATGTGACGGTCAGCCAATCAAACAGCCGTGTTTAAAGAAGGACCTTCCTCCTCGTATAATAGTCTGACGTGACGTTCTCCTCATACATAATGGGGCGCTCCAGGTCATGAGCATGAGTCGTGTCAACACGTCAACAACAGTTCCTGAACAGCAGCCGAAGCCGACGCGAGCGAGAAGAGAAGTTGCACTGAACATTAACTCAGAATTTTATAGTAAGAAGGGGGACCTTGTAGGAAGTAGATGATGTCAGCCTGTCGAGGCTGAGTTAATGTGAAGAAAGCTTCTGGGGACAGCGCACAGGGGCCAGTTCCCACAGTGAGATACGAACACAAAAGAAAAGCTCTCGCAGTGACCAGTGTATCTGAAGAAGCCTCTGTCTCTCTGTAAAGGTTCACTTTGACTGAGTCACTGCAGATGCTCAAGATTTCCTAGAACGCTCAATGATTAACTTGTACGTCTATCAGTAAAAATAGAGACTAAGTTTTAACTCAAATTGAGTGGAGCTGTCATTTTTGTGTCAACTATTTAGTTGTTTCCACTTCAAGGAAATCTAGGATTGTTTGTATTTTCTATAAAAAATGACACTCGCATCGACAAATACATTAACAGTAAAGGAATGAGTTTTGAGGGTGAAAACGTATTCACTCATTTAAATCAGAATGCAAAAAAATACAAAAAGTAAAATTCATTCAAAACATATCCAAGTTGAAATTTTGTTGATTTATTTCCCTTTTTTTGTTTTTATTGATTAAACAGGGATTGGTGCCGTCAGCACATTTTTAAAATGTTAATACATTTTTTTTTTTAGAAAAATAAGAGAAAATAATTAATAATTTATATAGTGTTTAAACAAATTCAAGTTTTGTTCTTAATCTAAAGCCTATGTTCAGGTTAAAATGACAGGATTTGATCATTCATGCTGCTGCAAGGTCTAATGGGAAGAACAGAAAGACAAAATAGTGTCGCTGTCAGAAGGATTGTATGGTCACTGGTGACTTCTGTTTCCACAGTTTTGTGGTGTACTATCTGTGCTATATATTCCTTCTCTTATCCAGGGAGTATTTTAGTCCATGATTGACTCAAACATTTGACCAAAGCATTACTGAATGCAGGCTTGATGACATTGAAATGAAAAGCCTCTTGTCATCCCTGAAATAAGAGCAGGAAACACATGAAATGTTCCCATCTGAGTGGTGTTCAACAGAAACAAAGAAGCTTTGAACTGTGATGTTTGTACAAAGAATGAAAAACAGACAAAAAATACAACTACAGAGGACACAGAATACCATCATCTATTCACTGACATCAGTGATCCCCAACCGCTGGTCCGTGGACTGGTACAGGTCTGCGGTTCAGTTGGCATCGGCCCGCAGAAAAAAAGAACATGACCTATATTTTTTTGTTTTATTTCTAATCTGAGTCTGAAGGAAGTTTTATTTTGGAAGACTACTGGATTCCTTGCACTGTTTTTATCCAGTCAGTTAAAAGTCAGCTGAGACTGAAGTGATTATTTTTTAGCTTCAACTTTGAGATTTGTATTAGTTATAGGAAAATCTATTTGACATTTTGATGATTCCTACATGACATCTGGAGTACAGCTTAAAGCAGCTGCATTTCTTACCATCACTTGCTCTGAATTTTGCAGTTATATACTCATCTCCTGGGAGTTTTGTCTTCTTCTTATTGGCTGAAGCTCTGGGACATCCTGACAGACTGTAATAAAAAAAAAGCACATTTTCCCTTTCTGCTGTTTTCTGTTTGGAAATGTTTGTCATTGTTGCAGTTATAAGTTATAGTGAGTGTAATCTTTTGTATAATAAATACATCTTAATGTTTTGTTTTTTTCTCTTTCATGTCCACTTTAACCCCAAATGATCACAGCAGACGGTCATCATTACCAAAAAATCATAGACAGCAATGTTACAAATGTATTAATAAAGATCTTCACCTGCGGTGTGTCAGGAAACTGCCATTAGCATGGCCAGAGCCATCGCACCCAGGTGTTGGGCAAGTTGGGCCCTCCGTCTTGAAGGCCTTCCAGGAAAAAGGAGTGCCATTAAGGAGACCTTCCTTTTGCCGACGAGCTGCCAGCGGACAGCCGTAGGCACTGCGGTGGGTAGCATACTTCCCACTGATGTGGCCCAGACTATCACAGCCAGGAACAGGACATCTAAGGACAAGCAGAGAATGACATGATCTGCTGGTTTGGCTCTTATGTTACAGTCATTACCACGTGCATCCTCAAACATCTACAGGGGAAAGGGATAAATGTAAACCCTAAGAAACGTGTTGCCCTTTCTGTTTGTGATTCTCCACTATCAAAAGTGTTTCCGTAATCATCCCTGAACTCCTTTACACCCTTTTTGCTTTTTTGTACCCACGCCCTCCATGCCCTCTACCTCACATACCTCTCTCTTCCTCTCTTTTCTGTCTGGTCCAGAAATAAAGACACACAAATCTAATACTGTCAGGGCTCGGACCCAGAGTCCCACCTCTGACCACAAGAGGGAACCCTCTCCCGAGTATAAACCCCTGCTGTCACTCTCTCCTCCACGTCTGCACCAGCTGCTTTGCATCATCCTCACCTGCATCACCTGTTCTAAGCCTCATCTGTCTCTGTGTCAGAAGCCACATAAACCTCCTATTGTAACAGTAAAAACTGTCCAACACAAGAGGCCTTCAGCTTTTTAGTAGTAGCAGTAGTTTCTTTCTTTTTTTCTTGTTTGGTTGCAAAGAAAAAGTTAGATAATCAAAATCTACTAAAATGTTGCCAAAAACAGACAGAAGCTCACTTCAGTAGCTCCGAGTCGTCTTTGTCATCCCTGGTTGGTGTTGTTTTCACTCCACCTTTCTTTGCTCTTGGACATCCAGAAAGACTGGCAGAGAAATATGAAGCACAATCAGCACTCATCATCTGGCAAGTTGAACTCAATGATTGTGGCAATTAAGAAGTAAGTGAAACTTTGGCATGATTCTCAGACTTAAAACATGTCAGAAACGTGATAGTCTCAAACTATGTCATTCTCTACTCTGTTTTAAAATAAAGGCTGCTCATTTTCATTGTCAAAAGAGCCCTTGGACGGGTGATGCTGTTGCCCGTGTCCTTACGCAGCACTCTAGTCATTAGTAAGGTGTGAGTGTTGGCTTCTTACTGACTGCGCACAAATGTCACATGAATGGGGTGTGCATGTGATACACCAGTGCCTGTAGGATGTCCACACAGCTTACACAACTTACACTCTGATTGTCTAACTTTCTTATTTCTAACAGTCGTATGATGTGAACAGAAGGAATGGGCTTCTTGCGTGGTGCACAGGATTTGAGGTTGGTAAAATGACAAATCCGTGCGATACGCCTTTGAGTCATCTATTTCACTTGTACTTACCTTTACGTGCTGTATAAGTGTTTGCTACAACCTGTTGTTTGCAGCATACCCATAGAAAAATGCAAGAACATTTTCGTGTGACAGCCGTGTACAAATGTACCCACATCTCACCCACAGACAGCCCATATCCACCCATAAGGACAGTTTGACTAGGGCCTTATGTAGGCTGTAGGTAAGACACAAAGTAATGGACCTCGATAAGCAAACATGACAACGGCTCCCACCTTCTGTGTGAGGCGTAGTTCCCAGTAATGTGGCCTGATCCATCACAACCTGGAGTTGGACATCTGAGGCAGATACAGATATTACAGATAAAGTGTGGCTTTTTATAGAAATATTTGGGATAATTGTTTTTGCTTCAATGTGGACAAAGATATGATTTCTTAAAACATGTTTCAGCATCTTTGTTTGTTTTATGTCAACATTTTGAAATGTTTAACTTTACAGCATGGATAGAGTTCAAGCTGCAGAGCATTCAGAGATCAGGTAGAGGATGAGAGTCACCAGAAAACACATACTTTAGTTCAGTGGTATGGGCAGCCATGAGGGTCCGCAGAGATTTATCAGCAAGAGGACAGCCTGACAGACTGGAAAATTAGAAAGGGAATGTCAGAAAACCAGAGGGAATGTAGAATGCGTCATGTCAAGTATGTGACATGAAACGGGTGTTTTACTGAAAGACACAGAGACGTTGAACAGAAAAGATCTGGATTTCACACACATAAGCGAGAAAGATCACACATGAAGCATAACTATTGAGTAGCAGAAGTGCATGTTTTCCTTTCCAGTCCACAAACATCCCTGTTAAGTGCGACGGATGATGTCATTCCGATGTACAGTCTAGTCTTTGAGACAGATAAGAGAGCTAGAATGATGGATTCTTGTTTCTTTAGATTACATTGGTAAAAACCAAAACATGAAAATTGGAAAACAACCCTAATACAGTACTTAGACTTTGGAACAAAAAACAAATCCTGATTTTGTTTATCCCTTAGATTTCATGAAGGCTGGCATTAACAAGACTGCAGATCAGACATCATTTTCCATCATGTCATTTTGACGTGCAGCTGTCCCTCGCTAAATTGCGGTTCATCTTTTGTGGTCTCACTGTATGCTTTTTTCTTTTGACTTGCAATGGTTCCGCTTGTCCTGTGTCCTGATTAGCTTTTAACATTGTCAATCAATCTCCTCTGCGCTGTCTCCTGCACAGAATGCATTAATCTTTCCAAATCTACATCAATTGTGGATCCCGAGCAGATCTTTGACTTCATTCTATTAAGCTGAACTTATTTTCTATGACGGTTTGAACTCTGAGAATTTAAACAAGAGAGAAAGTGTGAAAATGTTCATGTATGTCTGAGAAAAGAGTGTAATGAGGAGTTTCACAGATTTAGAACATCTTGAATCTTACTTCCCTTATTTCACCTGTTGTGGGTTATCTTTAGTATGTAACTCCTGCTTTAAACACTGTATTTACTTTTTCTGAAGTGGAGAAAGTATCAGAATCATTTATCGTTGAGAAATTACCATTCTAAGAATCTATGATCGGGCATATTGTCTGCAGGCCTGGGTGTGTCCTAGTCATCAGTCAGGGCTCCTACAGACGGTAATGAGATGTTTGCACTAAAACACATGAGTTGTCAAAGGCGTAAAGTTTGTTCCAAATATTGATACGACAATTTTCAATGCAGGTTTCAGCCTCACCAGAAAAAAGTATGGGGTAAGATAGCTGTCAAATGCTCATAGTCATGATTGTGCACACTTTGAAAGAAAAAGAAAAACACACCAATACAACATTTGGTTTTATGTTTCATTGTTTGAAATGCGACTTTTCTTTGATTTAAATTAGGACGGTTGAGGGTAACACACGCGATTAACAAAAATGTAAATTAAAATGTAGTAAAGCAAATTAATTACACGTCAGAAGCGACCGTTTTCCGCTTCACATTAGACGGTTCACGTTTCCTTGGTGTGCGTCGATTTCTGAAGATGCACACGTTGTCAGGTATTATCCTGCTTATACCATCTAAGTCAATTACAAAAGAAATAAAATATTCAATCGATTTTATGATTGCTTTTTCACAAAAGGCGGACTATTTGATACGTAATGCAGCCCCTTGTCACGGTAACATAGGAATGTGTTGCTGGGCAAGCAGACCTTGACTGCAGCGGCATAGCAAAGCAATTTATATGCTGATCGTTATGACAGGTTCAATAAAGCCTCAGTTCTCCTTTTACCACGTGTTTTTGTCCACATCATGAAGGAAAAGTTTGTTTTGAAGAAGCCTGCACAGTGATATAGAACATTTGAGCTATGTGACTGGAACTTCTTTTTCTGCGTGTGAATACACAGCAGCCAATCAGAATCGAGTATTCCCCTGGACCATTTAAATTACAGAAACACAATGTTAGTTTCTTACGACTGAATATCAGCATCTTTTTAATCCTGCAGACGATAAAGTCTTTATAGTTCTGCTTATAACACTGTTGATGTGTTTTATGCACACACATTACACTTCTGGGATATCCGAGTTAATACTTTACAAATGAAAACATGTCAGACAATAAAAATGAAGGAAAAATGTTTCGCTGACTTTTTTGTTTTGTTCAAAAGCCGCATGTTGCAATAAATGGACCTATAAAACATTATGATTGATAATCATGATGAATCCCAATCCGAAAGTGTGACTTATCTGATTATTTTTTTAATCGATTGACAGCACTAATTTAAATACAAATTTCTCCTGTCAAAAATACATCAGAGGTTTACAGACATTTATATTGAGTCACAAAACCTTGATAGAGCGCATGGATACTGACTACAACTAGAGAGAGACTGTCAAGAAAAAAAAGATGCCTTCACAATGAGAACAGTCAGGTATTGACTAAACTAAAAAGTTCTATTCTATGTTTGTTTAATAAATAAGCCTCAATACAGATATGCACTTTGTTGTATCAATGTTTCGTGACTCGATGTATATGCTTGTGACCTCATATGTTTGAAATCAGGAAAAATTTGAGTTCAAAATAAAGTGGTTTTCAAAACAGACGTGTCAAATGTGAAGACTAAATGTTGTATTGATATTTTTTTCCAAACTTGTGCACAAAGTATTAATTTGTGCACAAGTTTGTCTTTGTGACAGTTATCTTACCCCATAAGAAACAGGAACATTAGAGAGCAAAAACAAATGGTTCAAAAAGATTCTGGGATCTTGCTGAAACAAAGCACATTGACTGCTGGCTGCTTGCTGGCTGCTTGCTGGTTGCTTGCTGGTTGCTTGCTGGCTGCTTGCTGGTTGCTTGCTGGTTGCCTTCTGGCTGCTTGCTTGCTGGCTGCTTGCTGGTTGCTTGCTGG
>BSAI01000015.1:26845552-26861041 GCA_036245035.1 Adrianichthys oophorus
AGCTCCTTAGCCAGGTTGGCTCGAGGTGTTGTCGTTGCTGTGTTTGGTCGGTAGTTTCCATACTGGGGGATTTCCAGCTGTTTCACAAAACACATTGGCCTGGGGAGGGAAAAAAAAAAGACTTCAGCGTTCCTTCAGAGACATGGCGGAGACGGATAAAAGGTTTATTACCTGAGAACTCTGTCAGAGTTGGAGGATGGCTCTGATGCTGCAGCCTGTAAATGAACTGGTTTGTCCTGGTGCTTGTTCAGTTTAGAAGATGCTGCAATCGGGCAGCCAGACAAGCTGACAAATGACACATTCACACATGGATTAATGGAAACTCTTTTTACAACTGAGCAGACAGTGTATGTGCTGAAAAACTCATTTAGTCATATGCCTACAGTGCACGATTAGATTGATTAAACACACTTTAGAAGCTATCTCTGCCAATGTGGGAAATTTTCGGGTATGATTTGAGCATAAATCTCATCAACCAGTAATCGCTATTTACTGTATGTTTGCTTTCTATCGTTGTAACTGCGCCATATCCTTCCCAAGAATCAAACATTTGATAGTTCTATTGATGGAGAGGCCTTGGAGTTGTTGCTTGTGATAGGCCCAATGTTTTCCCTTCCAATCCAGTTTTCACATTTGATCATTTGTGATCAGTTCATTTCCAACTGGATTTGCTGTCTGCTGACAGTTTTTTTACAGTCCTAAATGTCTTTTTTCACCCTGAACATCATTTACCATGTCTGTGTATTTTGAACAATCAAATGTCATGGATTATGATTAGTTGTTCTGAGTTAAACGTGAAATTACTAACGGCGCATTTTGTTTTGAAAAAAGTGAGGTCAACAGAATAATGACTCCAGATTTGGACCAGATTAATTACCACTAAGTAGAACTATGACAGATGTAAAGTTGTGCTTATTGTTTTAGGCAATACTTCTGGTCTATAACCTAAAGTAAGAAGTTAAAAGAGAAAAATCTCTGATGAGGCAACAAACATGTTTCTGCAAATGCAAAACTTCAATTTGCAAACATAATGAAAGCATCATTGCATTAATGGTTGCTGTTTTGTTTCCTTCCAACAGAATATGTTCTGCTGTCATCTTCACTGCTTTCACAGCTTAAACCCGCCCCCAGATTGTTTGCTGGCCCCCACGACGACCGTTCAAAGCGTTTGATTTTGTGTAGCCCACTTTCAAGTAGTAGGGGTGTGGCCTTCCAACAACCTGATTGGTGAGAGGGGTTGCCATAGAAACGGTGGCCTGATGGACTTGGACCAATCGGTACTTACTGACATTTAGCTCCAACATGGCGGTGTCCACATTGCAAATAAATGGTGACTGTACTGACTTCATTTGTTTGGAGCCGGAAGTAAACTGTTGTCTACGGATGATGCCACACTTACTCAGTCCAGTTCTCGTTTACAGTCAATGGTTGGTGGTAGCATTCTGAGCAGAGTATAGGAAACACTTATCTGGAAGTCTGGATTTCTACAAAACTTAAACAATGAGAAATAATTCCATGTTTTGTTTAAATTGGACAAGTTCTGTAAAAATAAAATCTAGCCCTCAAAGGGGTGTCTATCTAAGTTTCTTTTTCTATACTTATTTGAGTTTCTTACTTTTGTTTCCAACTTTATCTAATGAAGAGAGGAGACAGCTTTACATGAGTGCAACCAAGAGAATGTGACATGGGGGACAAGTGAGCAAAATCTTTCAGGAAAATAAAGTCACAGAGCATAACCCCTTGGGGTGTAATGACTCCTGTTAGCATTCGTTTGAGCATTTATCATCATTTGTGGTTGACAATCGGATTCATAGTCATGTTGGTTCATTTTGAACGATCCGATTCTCTGATCTAAAATGGATCAGAACATCTTCATCCAGAACTTAAACAGTGAAACTCAGAGATAAATACCTGCTACTGAACAGTGAGGTTTTCCAGATTCTTGTTTCTTCAAGATAATCAAGTGTAAATAAATATGTGTACAAATAAACAAGTAAACAAGAATGAATGTCAAATCCATTCACGTTTGAGTTTGATAAAGTTCATTCCACTGTTGTTTTTCCACATCAGAATAATCCAAAGGAACATCATTAGAACATTCTAGCACACTGTATGGTCACATGACTTTGTGTTTCCACACATTGGACTGGAATGATGGTTGATCAGTTTTTACTGCATCACATGTGTTGTCTGCTGGGATGTCACTTGTGAAGTTTTACATTTTAGTGAAATGAGCCACCCATGCCTCAAGCCAAATGGTATTGGCCAATATTGATGTAATCGATTTCTTTCATTTTTAAGTGATTTTTTTAATGGTATAAGTTGATTTGAATAGCAACTTGCCTTAGACAGATCAATGTGCTTTGATTGTAGGAATAGAAATTGATTAGTTGATTAATCATTACACTCCCAATAACTGCATGTGATCAAAATTGTTATTACCCTTTAGTTAATGAATGAAAAGCTCACAAAGGTCAAAGAAATAACTTGAATCTGACAAAAATAATAACATATGAGAAGGCTCTGCTCAGAATGCTAGCACCAACACAAATCATTAATGACAAGTAAGTACCACAAACAAGGCCAGTGTATGTTTGTGCCCCTGACCTGTTACTCAAAAGCATAAAGCCAATGGTAAGGAATGCTGCAGAAACTCCTCCCACCTGTGACAAATAGGTCAGATTTGCAAAAACCAGGAAACCAACAGACGATGTGACCCAAACAAACAAATGATCTGAGAGCAAGTTTAAGCTGTGAAAATCAAACCAGTGAAGCTGAAAACAAGATATTCTTTTATAAAAGGAACAAAACAGTAATCATTTATGCAGTGATGCACAGGTTCTGTTTGCAAATTAAATGGTTGCATTTGCAGAAACATCTATTCTTTGCATAATTGGAGATTTTGCTCTTTTAACTTCTTACTTTAGATTGACATTCCTAAAGTATTACCTAAAAAAATTGGCTCAAATACAACTTAATGCTATTTTTCTCTGTCCTCACCTCTACATTTGTGTGTTTGCTATAAAAAAAATGTATTCACAACACCTTCCGATACCTTATTGATAGACACAAGTGCATAGATTTTACAGTGCCATTGCATCAGACATATATAGTGTGCATGAGAGTTTCACACACACGTATTGAGGAAGTCACATTTGCAAATTTGCATGTGAATTTTGATAGCTACACACATATGGACTTTGTTTTAAGCTGAAAGACTTGCAGACAGACGTGAGTAGTAACACAATGTGATCATTTCTGGTTCTCCATTCATTGAACTGTTGTTTTGGTTGATTTTCCTCTTCTTAAATATCCATACATCTGATGCAGTGTCACTTTGAGTTTTATACACAAACCCACACAGTGTGTTCGTGTGTGTGTGTGCGAGTGTTTGTGTGTGCTCTGGGGTGCTTTGTTAACCTGCGATGCGTATTGCGGTTACTGTTCACGTGGCCTTGGCCTGAGCAGCCAGGAGTGGGACACTTCAAGACATTCTCATGCATGGCCAGGACTACAGACACACAGCACATGGAAACTCAAGTCAGTATGTTTAATATGTTCTGATGGTTTAATAGCAGTGGTAGCAGCATTGAAGGAGGCATATAAAACCATTATTCATTTTGAGTGTTCAGAAGCTCCTTTTTTATATGACAGCAGACAAAAGAAGCTGCAGGGTTTATGAGACTGCAAAACAGAGACTGTTCATTTTTATCAACATCAAACTTAAAGACCCACTCTGATCACTTTTAGATCTTGTGTCAGTGTTCCCACTGGTGTTTTAACTATCACTATGTTAACTAAACTAGCTAGTTAAATAATAGTTCACCTCTGAGGCACGGAGACCACATGGGAACGGAGCAACCTGACACCTCTTCCCTTCCCTACTGCTTAGAGCAGGGAGCTTGTGCCCCCGCCCCAGCACATTTTCTGTCACAAATAAGCTATTTTTCAAACTGCATTTTTACATGGTCCTGATTCTAAACAATTTGAATAAAGAATACCCAGAAATGCCGTTTTGATCTAAATTACATTTATATGTGTCCACCATCATCAGAAAAATGCCACAAGACCATTTACAAAACCCAATTTTCATCGGAGTACGGAGAGTATGGGGTAAGACACATGTCAAAAAGAGAAGTATTCATAAAGACAACATTGAGCATCCATTCATAATTTGTGCACAGCTTTGCAACAAATATGAATACAACATGAAGTTTTGTGTTTTGGACACGACTTTTCTTTGTTTTGAATACAAGTTTCCCTTGTCTTGAATACAACATTAACTTACTTTCTTAATTGACAGAAAGAGAACAATGTAATCTTTAGTGAATAGTGTCACTGAGCTGTGTCTCTGTAGAGAACAAAAGCATGTTACAAATAGTTTCTGACTTTAGGAAACAGAGCCAACTGATAGAAACATTCCATATGTCTCCTATAGGGCAGCTGCAATGCAAAAGTGGTTCTGGAGTAGCCATGTTAGTGTTAGTAGTTATCAGTGACAGGATTTCTAGTACTGGTGGTACCAGGGCATCTATTCATGAGACAAAAAGTAACTGAGCAGGCACAAGGTTATGGTTTTATTTTGAAAGGTGATTGTTTTACTGGAAACTCACTTTCTGGAGGGATGCGGTCTTTGTGAGGACATCCGGACAGACTGCGGTGGTGGGGATATAAACCAGTCACATGGCCTGTTCCATCACAACCTGGGGTGGGACACTTCACTTCTTTCTTATCTGGGCAAAAGCAGCATGAAAAGTTTACCAACAAGTCTTAAAAACTAATTAAAAAACGGCGCCACAAAACGTAAAGTAGTAAAGCAAAGTGAAAGATAAGTAAGAAATGAAAGGAAAACAAATGCACAAACAAATTGAAAAGCATTGAACTTTTTTTTTTAACTCCTTTCTTGTCTTCACTCTGTATTCTGGAACTGAGTCTTCCACAAACATTTTTATAGTTGAGGCAATAACCTTGTAACACAGAGCAATCTCATAAATTTTTCCCTCTGTCTCCTCCTCTGGTGGCCTGCACACAGTCTCCAGAGTTCTGACCACTTCCTGCTTCACCTCACTACAGTACCCAGCAACCCCTGCAGCCACTCCCAGGAGTCCCACAGCTGCGACTCATCACCATTCACTCTCCACACTATTTAGTCAGAGCTCCTAGCTCTGCTCAGTGTGAAGTCTTGTTTGCCTTGACAATTCTGAGTGCTTGTTCCTGCAACCTCTTTGTTATGATCCTGATCCTGATCCTCTCCCATCAGCCACCTGCCTCCTGCCTCCTGCCTCGACTCTTTCCTGCCCTTGACCACCGTCTGCTTCAGCCTCTGACAAGTCCATGCCGCCTCTGACCACCGCCTCTCCGACCAACCCCTCACGCTCTAACTGTGAATAAACGCTGCAAATGGATCCGACCGCCTCTGACTCTGTTACAGGAATGAGATTTTTGTACTTAATCTTACCAGCAGGTATTATCTGGTAAAAGCATAATGTTGAAATGTTTTCCTCACCGAGAAAGAGGGTGTAAGGGCAGAGATGTTTGTTCAGATTAGTCTGTTTACCAACCAGCTATTGTTTACTTTCACATGTTTGACTTTTTGTTCTTGCATTATACTGATGTCAGTCCAAAGAGACGGCTATGGCTGTGATATTGGGCTATAGAAATAAAATTGAATTGAAAATTGCTGCAACATAACATGAAGTAATAAAAATACACCACCTGAGGATCTAAGGCTGAATCTGAATTCTTTCCTTCTCCTTACCCCTCCATTTGATGGGGCATATGTGGTGAAAGTGGTGTTTGAAAAAACATTTTTTCTTCAAAGTGCCACCTTTCTTGCCTCCGCTATTCCGTGGAGGAGAAGCACTTTCTCCATGTGGGTGTGCTCTGAAGTTCACATTAAAATGTAAGTAATGAGTTTTGGTTTTAGCATGACCTTTTTAAAGTTATAAAACCATGTTTGTTATATTCTGTATAACTTCCAATAATGTCTCTAACAGACCAAAATCCGGTCTAACGAGTGTTGTAATAGACACCGGTCCCTAATAGTGGCCGGGCTCCTTTAAGACCCCCTGCGCGTGCTGTGGACTCAGTCAGGCAGAGGGTGGGACTGGGTGTCTGTAGCATTCAGCCAGTGTAGCATGGCTCACAACATTTTGGCTCATTCCATTTTGTTTAAACTTTTGGAATATACCAAAGAACATTCTGTTGAGGAATCTGAACCACATTTTGGGATGAATCCTAAACATATCAGAGAATGGTGCAAGCAGATGGATGAAGGAGCAAAGACGGCTGAAGAAAGAAAAGGAGCAAACCCATTTCCTGGTGTTTATAGTGGATTAATCCCTGGATTCCCCTGAACTTCATTCATTTTCTTTACTGGATCCCTTTTTGGGCACAGAGATTTCCAGAGTCCGTCCAGTCTGCTGCTGTTGGACTAAGGCGGTATTCTTTAGAGCTGGAGCTCGCCATGCGGCTAACGGGGAGGAGCTGGCAGCCAGACAGAGAGCCGGCGCGGGATGGGAAAGCAGTCTGCTCGGGCCTCCTGAACTTTAATTTCATCGACACCTCAAAAAAGGTACCCTCATTTTATTCTTGTTTTTATTTTTGCCCTTTCGGGTTAATGCGGGACAGAGAGACGAGAACACAGCGGAAGCAGCCGTGTTAGAAGAAAGCTCCAGCTGATATAATAGATACCCCAGCAAAATGCCCTCAGCATGTCCTTAGAGAAAATGTGCATGAACATTTTCCCTCCAAATGGGCTCACTGTGTGGTCTACAATCTTTCATGCGGGTCACGCAGGTGACCCCTACAGGTTTGCCCATTTTTCACTTGCAGACAGCCCATATCCGCACTGTTGCCCCCGTAGGGGCAGTTGTGACTACGGCTTAACTGGGGTATAAAACCCACAGGGTTATAGGTGAAAATAAAAAAAAAACTAGAAATGCATCTTATCTGTTTTTGTAGAACTTAATCTTTTTTTATCTGGTTTCATAGCTCAGAGGAATGCCAGTGTGAGTACCTTTGTTGAAGTAACCGCTGCGGCGGGCGGCTGCAGCGGCTTCTGATGCCTTAATGGAGCTGCTGTGTGGTTGGTATTCTGAGGAGCTGAAGCTTTCTGATCCTCCCTGCACCTCCTCCGCCTTCAGGGCAATGGCCTGCTCCAGCAGCCCAAGGTTCCCCCGGGTCATGTCCCAGGTCTCAGAGTCATCTGTAATCCCTGAGCCCTCTGAGGCATGTTCATGCTCCTCTTCTTCCTCTTCCTCCTCTTCTTCCTCCTCATCTTCATCTTCTTCCTCCTCTTCCTCATCCTCAGATTGAAGTTCTACTACCAATGTACCAGGAGAGGCTTTGCCTGAGTCTTGGTCTCCCTCTTCATCTTCCACCTGGTTTGGACTCTTCTCCTGCTTCTCCTCATCATCTTCCTCATCTCCTTCATCATAACCCTCTTTACTTGTCACTAGGGAGATGACTGTTTGGTCCCTGAGTAATATCTCTGAATCAGTTTCCTGAGTGACTGGACTGAAACTGTATGTGTCAGCAGTTTCAGACTCGGTTCTTTCTCTGTCCTCGTGTTCTTCTTCATGTTCTTCTCCACGTTCTTCTGCTTTATCCCTCTCCTGTTGTTCCTGTTGGGATACTTTGACCTGAAAGTTGTAATCTCCTGAAGAGTACTGATGATCAGAGTTTTCCTGTCTCATCATCGGTCTGGTCAGTTTTCTTTTATCCAATGTGTTACATTGAATTTCTTCTTTCTCTTCCCTTTCCTCCTCCTTGTCTTTTGTATCGTGAAGCTCAAAACCAGCACTTTTCTCTGTGGGTAGATCTGATTCCTCGCATTCTTCTACATCCATGACAACTTTTTTGTCATGGAGATAATCAGTTGTCACCAGATTTACCTCCTCACTGATCCCATGACTCTCAGCTTTGAATTCAGAAGCAATGGTTATGTCTCCAAGATCGTCACTCAGAGAATTGGGTGTTTTTGCGTCCTCTGCTATCACCATTGAGCTGTCCTCTGTGGACATCAAGAAGAATACATGTTCATCTTAACTGGATGATCGGTAACAAAGTAAAAGTTGCCAGAAGTGTTTTAGTGTGAATCAGTCATAGAAGAAATTTGCATTATTAAACAAACGTGAAACAAATGTGAATTATCCTAATGCATTGCCTCAATAACAGAGGTGTTGTAGCAAGTTCTGTCTGGATTGATTTCACTTACCTTGTGTCTCTTCAGTGTTTGCTTTAATTGTGTCTTTGATTGCATCTTCTCCTACTTCTTCATTGTCTCTTTGCTCTTCTTCCTCTGCTGTGTCGCTCTCTTCATCAGGCCTTTTTGTCGGCAGACTTCTCTGTTTGGATGCAGGCTGGTTCTCCTCGGCTTCAGCCTCTTCTAGCTTCCGTTTCTTTACAATTGGACAGCCCAGAACGCTGCATGGAGGGAAATGTGTAAAAACCTGCTGTTTCACACTCCTGTTGTTATACTTCTTACACAAATACATCATTAACTTGAATTGTATACACAAGTTTCTGTTGACTAATATTTATTTGTGTGAAAACGCAAAGGCAAAAATGCCAAATGTGGATAGTGAACCATTTTCCTAATGCAGGGGGTGGAGCTAAACATTTATTTTTACACACCCTATTCAATATCTAAGACAAAAAAATCCATTTATACGAATGTATTCAGACACCCCAGGAACATTTTGGTCCACAATTTACTGTGAGTTCGTAAAGCAGTGATGCCAAACCTTTGGACCGGTACCAGGCCAGACAGGAAAAAAAGCACTTATTATTTTATTTTTTAACTATATTTTGCCTCCCAAAATAAACAAAATACAAGTAAAAATTTGACAAAAAACTCAACTACAGTTGTACACTATAAAATGAGTTAGTATTGTCGTGAATTCTTTCAACCTCACCACACAACAGGTTCATCCTGTAATAGTGACTATTTGTCTAAACCTTTGTCTGCATTTGTTGATGCACAGGAAGATTTGTTGGTGTGACCTACCTTCTGTGTCTGGAGTATCTTCCACTGACATGCCCTTTGCCATCACATCCTGGAGTGGGACAGGTGCTGCAGGCGTGCAAACATTTCTCAAAAGTCACATGTCGCTAAACACAAAGTTTCTGCAATGCAGTGTTCCAGCATGGACAAAAGGTATTTGTCACAAACCGATTCTGTTGTTCCACTTAAAAAGCCAGTTGGCCTGTACTGTTCATAAACACTTCAACTGGGAGAGACAGAACGTAAAAAAAGAATCCAGGAGATCAACCTGTTTGGTTTTTAAGCACCTCATTTAAATTATGTTGTAGAAAAATATTTAGCACCCACAAGCAATGGTTCACCTTGATACTTAGAAGTGTAACTCAGATGTCAATGATTGAGGTCAAAGGTTTCCTGTAGATCTTCACCAGGTTTCTATTGTAGCTTCTTTTTTGTCCAATTCTTCCATGCAGATCTGCTCTACAGCAGTGATATTTTGGGGCAGTTGCTGGGAAACACATACTTTTAACTCCGTCCACAGATTTTTTATTGAGGACCAGAGACTGCCTAGAACACTCCAGAACCTTGAAATCTTTTCATGTAGCCACTCCTTTGTTGCCCGGGTGATGTGTTTGGGATCATTGTCATGCTAAAAGACCCAGCCATGTTAAATCCTCAATGCTCTCAATGATGGAAGACCAGAATCTCTCCATTTATGACCTCATTCATGTTTTCACTCACCCAGATCAGCCATTCTGTCTCCTTTACAGAAAAACAGCCCCAAATCATGATTTTTCCACCCCCATGCTTCACAGTGGGCATTGTGTTCTTAGGATGCTGCTCAGCATTTTTCTTCTGATAAGACCTGATGAGTTGCGTTTATACTAAATTGTTTTGTTTTGGTTGATCACATGACCTTCTCCCTGTCCTCTTCTGGATCATCCAGATGGTTTATGTTAGACAAGTCTGAACATGTGCTGTTTTACACAGGAGGACCTTTTGAGTTCTGCAGGATTTGACGATGTTGTGTGTTACCATAGTAACCTTCGTCACTGTGGTCCCAGCTCTTTTCAGGTCATTGACCAGTTTCCCTGTGTAGTTCTGGACTGTTTCCTAATCGTTCTCCAGATCATTTGTCCTCCACCAGGTGGAGGGAAATGGAGGTGAAGAATCTTGGAACTGGTGTCCTTTGACAGCTCTTTGCTCTTGGTCATGGTGGAGAAGTTGCAGTTTGATTGTTTAAAGGTATAGATGGGTGTCTTTTATACAGATAACCAGTTCAAACAGGTGACATTAATACAGAATTCCTGCTTGCTTGTAGGAACAAAGACTTATTTTCTTCTCAATCATACAAATAAATTCTTTAAACATCAAACAGTCGGATTTCCTGGATTCTTTCTTAACATTGTGTCTCTCACAGTTGACGTGTTTCTATGATGAACAGCACAAACATCTCATGTTTTACGTGGGAATACTTGCTTGTGACGGACAAAAATCTTTTTGCCCAACTGAATGTTGAAGAGTAACATGACATTCATTACCTTAGCTCCAATTTCATCTCTTGTTTTTCAGGTTCTGTTGACCCTGTGAGAAAAGCAGCAAAACCATCAGTATACAGTTCTTAATGCTTTGAAGTTACACAATTGCCAATGCAGACTACAGCTCTTTAAAAATACAAATAAAGAGTCATTTTTGATCTATTTCAAATTGGGATTGTTTTACAAATACTTGTGGTAAGTTTTTCTTATGGTATTTTAACAAACAGAAGTTTCTGTAGTTACTACAGAAATGTACAAACTGGTGGAACCTTGATGTTGATAAAAGCACATCTAATAGTTATAACTAAATACTTTGAATCTTAAAGAATAAATAAATTAATGGTTATTGAAAATTCAATCAATTACAATTGGACATGCAAACGTTAAGATTTTGAGTAAGTTTGAGACTTTGTTACACTTAGTGTAGCCTTACTTTTGGATACGTTAACCAGAACTGAGCATTCTATGTGATTAAGGTAGACTCTAAGCAGCACACATTCATTCAACCCACCTGTCTATTCACGTTTGTAAAAATATGGGCATGGGTAATGGTTTTACACCCCTCTCCAAGAATGTTGGTTATGCAAATCCTGTGTGAGTCTGTCTGTGCGCATGAGTTCATTTCAGTCGGTGCAACCTGTGAGACAAGTCTTCTATCATTAATGTATGAATATACTTCAAACCTGTACATCCTTGTGCACATACTATTTATTAGTGTGTATATATATATGTATAAAATATATGTATATATTTGAGTGTGTATATGAGAAGTAAGTCATGCAATTTACTTATGACACTGTTATGTTATGACTCTTTGTTATCACCCCCCCTCGATCTCTCCCATCTTAAACCCTTACCTCTACCTATAACATTCTACTCTCTTTTTTTTCCGTCCCGTCCAACACGAAATGCATGTAAACCTAATTATTATAAATAAAGCTCAGCCTCAAATACAAAATGGAGTTGTACAAATGTACACATTGTTTGTCAGAAGACTCATAACGCCCTGTTGTAACAGTAAAATCTGTCCAACGCCAGAGGCCTTCAGCTCTGATCTATTTGCTCAGCTGCTAGACAGGACAAGCTACAAAAAGACGAAGCTGAGCAGTAATGGGTTGCTGGCAACAATTTGATGTGTGCATGTTTAATGTTTGACAGCTTTTTTTAAAAAGTAAAAGACTTCCTGTTCTTTTCTTACATACAGCAGTTTGAGTCAGCCTTGTTCGATGTCTTGTTTTATTTGTATTAGTATTTGTATTTTCTTTCTTGTATTTTGTGTTCCCTGCTCCAGTGTTTATAACGCCACTGTCTTCTACTCTAGCTTTCCTTTTTGAGTCCAGGAAATCATGCTGCCAACCCAAACTTTTCTGTTGTGAACAATCTTTGAAACTTTAAGACTTTTATACAATCTTACCAATTTAAAGTAAATATATTTTAATCATGTAATTACATATTCATACATATTTTAGCTGAACGGTGGTGCAGTGGTTAGCGCTCTTGCCTCACAGCAAGAAGGTTGCTGGTTCAAGTCCCAGCTGGAGGACCTGGAACAGTGTCACCAATGGGGGACCTTTCTGTGTGAAGTTTGCATGTTCTCCCCGTGGATGCATGGGACTCCGGCTTCCTCCCACCGTCCAAAAACATGCTTCTTAGGTTAATTGGTCACTCTAAAAGTTGCCTCTAGGTGTGGATGTGAGTGTGCATGGGTGTGTGATTGTGAACCCTGCGACAGACTGGCGACCTGTCCAGGTCCCCTGTCTTCACCCATGAGTAGCCGGGTTAGGCTCCAGCAGCCCCGTGACCCCAAGAGGGATAAAATGGTTCAGAAAATGAATGAATAATTATTTTAATTTAATTATTTACTATAAACTTGCATCTCTTGGTCACTTTTAGTTTAGACCAGGGATAGGCAACTCCGGTCCGCTGTGTCTGCATGGTTTCCAGATATCCAAGCCCAACTCATGACTGATTACCTGGTTCAGGTGTGTCCAGTCAAGTAGAACATGTCGGATCATGGTATGTTGGAAAACATGCAGGAATGCAGCCCTCGAGGCCTGGAGTTTCCAATACCTGTTCTTGACTCTTGATGACATTCTTCTGTCTGTAGGCTCTTAATTTTAAGAAAACTGTAGTGTGTTCAGCAATAATCAGGAACCATGAACTGGTCTTACACGCTTTCTTGAACTGCACATTACAACAAACAAGCTGTCTTCTACATGTGTGATTGTGTAGTATTTTTTCCCCCAGGTCCATCTGAGGTCTCACAGATTATTCACAGATGGCGAGGAAGCTCCACTTTGGCAGTTGTCATGATGCTGAAATCACAACATTGAACACATTTATCTTCACTGGCCCTCCTGGAACTGATCACTATCTTGTATTTCCACTCTGATTTCTCCTTAGTTACTAATAGGATCCTTATTTTTTCTCTGGTCTTTCTTCTGGCGCAGTATTTCATTCTCCTGCCTCCTATTGATGTCCTAATCATCTTCCTTCTTTCATGAGTTCATGGTGCTTCCAGTATAAAAGATGATCTAACATCTGAACTCTGGGGAGGTCTCCACATCTGTGTCAACCAATCAGGTACTCAACTTTGGGCACGTGACGGTTTCAGTGAAAGCGGTAGATCATCCAATATGGTGGATTGGATCTCCATTCATTTTCTTAACCTGATATGTCCCTTTCGGGACAGCTGGCTTTCCTGAACCCTTCCTGCTACTGTTGGGCGACAGTCTGCATCAAACATGGTCAGAGAGAGACGGAAACACGACGGCCGTCATCCAGATACAAAGGACTGAAGCTCACTATACCAGAAAACCTCTAAATCAGGGGTGATCACGCTTTTTTGGCATGTGAGCTACTTAAAACACATCAAATAATGTGAAGTTTTTATTTAGAAGTGTTCAAACATACAACCAACATGCTGTTACAACAGAAACACATGATTCCTGTTTAAAAACCATGAAAAATCCACAGATGAACAATTGCTTTCATGACAACCTGAGTGAGCCCTTCAGTCAGCATTGTGTGGGTAGCTGTCTTTAGAAAGTGACAAACCCTTCTCTGGATCAGCTGTTTATGTAGTGAATCTTCATGTGTTGTAGTATTTGTTGTCAAAAGAACCCCGGGTTTGAATCCCGCTTTGGTAGTTCATTGAATCTTTTTTCCACTAAATTACTGAAAACACATTACTATAAATATTAATTGAAAACATCAGGATAATTATTTGGATTTAAAACGTCACTGGAATGTATATTTTATGGCAATGAGTTTTTTTTAAGTAATACATAGTTAACACAAATACATATAATCTATTAAACCTTTAGTTTAAAATTTCTTGTGGGTTTTAAAAAGATGTTCATAGAAATTGATTTTAAAAATGATATATTTTTATGCTTCATAAAATGCAAATATATATTTAAAAAGTAAAATACAACAATACTAAGGTTCAAACCAGATCCCATCTGAAGTGACATTTCTACAAGCGCACGACAAACCCCTGATGCCACAAGCGCAGGTTTGTAGAAAGGAGTGTTTGCTGTTTGATGACTGAATGTTACTTCTTTTGTTGCTAGAAGGTTTATATATTCATTAATGTATTTTTGATGGCTGCGATGTTCATGGAGATTGTAGATTGTAGATTGTACATTTTGTAGAGCTCTTTGAAACAGAAAAACACTGATCTCTAAACATCATCCTGTCTTTCATGCATTGTAAATGCAGACAAAGCTTCATGTAGTGATCAACAACATCAGCTGCTAGCTCCTCCCACACGCCAACGAGCGAGCAGCGAATTGGGGACGCGCCGAGAGAGGGGCGGGACACGCGAATTGGCTGCGCGAATCGCACTCAGTGTGAATGCACCTTCAGGGTCACACGTGTCAAACTTTACCAGAGCAAAGCGTGATGGAGTCTGTTGTTGTTTATGCAGGACCCAAACTTTGGGCAGTAAGTTTTTGAATTTGAGTGTGTGTTAAATCTGCGTTTGCGAGTTTACAGTTACCTTTGATGCCTTTGGAGCGGGTTCTTGTTCGAACCTCAGTCGTCTCTTGACTCATCTGGATATGGACAGTTTCACATGTGTGAAGCTGCAACAATGACAAACAAAAAGACAAACACATACAAGATATTAACTTTTGTAATCAACTCCTGATCCATTTATGCAACACAAAGCTGAACTCTTCTGCCCTGTGATCTCACAACAATGTCATGAGTTTAATGTCACACAAATTAACCAAGTACGTGTTATTATTTTCATGTACATCATTTGTAAGTTGATTTGAATGACTGCGTTTGCTAAACAACCAAATAGAAATCACTAAATGTCTGAAAATAAGTTATGGATAAAGTTCTTAAATGCATTTAAGTCAACTTTTTGCATCTGGTTTTCCTTGTTGCAAAGGCATTCCTGTTTCCAGCACCCCATGCAGGGTATTCGCTCAAAATATTCAATCAGAGGAGTGTCTGTTCTTTATCAGAGCTGAGTGTCAGTGTAAGGTTCTGTGAATACAGAGGAAGCTTCTTCTGACTTTCACTTTTAGTGAAAGGTTGTTTGTGTTTTTTTCTGTTTTCTGCCTCTGAGACAATTCTAGACTTGGTACCGACCTTGAAAATCGCTCTTGTTAAATTCCTTAGGACACACAGGAGTTACTCTCTCGAAAAAAACACCAACTTTTCTTTTCAACTTGTTCTGTCCAGCAGCTGAACAAACAGATCAGAACTGAAGGCCTCTTGTGTTCTCTGACACACAAGGTGTATATTTGTATAAACCTCCCTTTGGATTTGAGGCTTTTTTTGTATTATTTTGGTTAAATACATTTCTTGTTGGACTGAATGGGATAAAAAGGAGAGAGAGGTATGTTAGAGACAGGGGGTAAAGGCACAAAAGAAATGGGGGGAAGAAAGGGGAGTTTCTGAGGTTGGAGGATGAATAAGAAGTAAGGGGGGGGGGGGGGGGGGGGGGGG
>BSAI01000015.1:26861141-26872167 GCA_036245035.1 Adrianichthys oophorus
GAGAGACGGGGAGGATGTGTGTGACATTTAAGAAGTGTTGTTAGCGGCCGGAGGGCGGGGGAATGAGAGATGGGGGGGGGGGGTGGGGGGGGGGGTCATAGAGCAACAAGATGCTGGAAGTTTATCATTATTGTTGTCAGGTTTAAATGTTAGAGGCCTGTCCACAAACACACTCAAATGTCACAATCATACCTGTTGACTCCATAAATCTTTACATTTAAACATGTCAACACATACACAAAACAACTACAGCTCAAACACATGCAAACATACAAGCAAACACATGTCAAGCATGTATCATTCCATCACACATACAATTAGTGCGAAGGTGAGCTGACACCTGTGCTCAGGTGATGTTTGTGTTCTACTGTAGTGGTTGATAGAACACTCATAATAGAAATGTATAATTATTCTGAAATACATTATGTAAGTAGAACAATGGTTTTTTGAAGTACTATAGCACTGTGTGGTTTTAGAGCATGTTTATTCCAGGAGTAAAACACTAACAAGGACATGAGCTTTTCCTTGAAGAAAAATAACAATCAGTGTTTTTACATTTGAACTGAACTAAAGAAGTTAAGTCATGAGGACAGAAAAACCAAAATGATCATATATTTATGACATAATGATTGAATGAAAAACATTCTCTTGATTTTTACTGAGTTAGAATGAAAATGTTAAACTCACTTTTTAAAGTCCCACTCTGATCATCTTTTGATCTGTTGTCAAAGTGTTCCCAGTGGTCTTTTAATTATCAATATGTTATCTTTACACAAAAACTGCAGTTTTCTGGGACAGAGCGGCAGGAGTTCATTAGAAATCCACCTCTGAGATGTGGGCAATTTTTGATCCAGATTCCAGCTTAGACCAGGAAAACAAAGACGTTCATGGATTTGTCTAAAAGTGGAAGCATCAGAATGGAGCGGAGCAGGGAGACTGTGACCTGCTGGTTGTAGTTCATAAGTAACAACAACTACGCTCTCTTTCAAATGGCATTTTTTTGTTTGCTCCTGATTAAACACAGTTTGAGTAACTACTCAGAAATATAATTTTAATCTTTATTTTTGCTACGTGTCCTCCATCATCACAAAAATGCTACAAAAACATGTTAAAAACACCAAGGACAACATTTTCATTGGAGGTGGTCTTTAGGTTTGAAATGCTATCTTGAACTAAAAGTTTCCTGTAAATCTTATAAACTTTAACTGAAGATTTTTGAATGTTGTTTTAATAATCAAACATTTCTCAAGTTGACATATTTCTTAAGTCTGTTCTGGTCTTGGTTGTATGTCAGAGTGCCTTGTGATAATCAAATGAGGTTTTTAAGGAGCGCTCTCTTGCTTTTAAAAAAGCCAACGTTTTTTGCTTTTCAACCGAGTTGATTAAAGACCAACATCATTGAAAATTGTGTTTTTAACATCTTTGTGTGCATTTTGGCCATGGTGGAGATATACATGCATGAACAAATTTGAAAGAATTTAATATTAAAATTGCTTTCCTGAGTATTTATTCAAACTGTGTTGAATCAGGAGCAGACAAAAATGCAGTTTGAAAAAGCGCGTCATTTTTCACTCATTTTCCAATCCGCTTTATCCCTTTCGGGGTCACGGGGTTGCCGGAGCCTAACCCGGCTACTCATGGGCGAAGGCAGGGTACACCCCTGGACTGGTCGCCAGTCTGTCGCAGGGCCACAATCACACACCCACATTCACACCAAGGGACAATTTAGAGTAACCAATTAACCTGTGAAGCATGTTTTTAGACGGTGGGAGGAAGCCGGAGTACCCGGAGAAAACCCACGCATGCACGGGGAGAACATGCAAACTCCACACAGAAAGGTCCCCCAGCCAGGACTTGAACCAGGAACCTTCTTGCTGTGAGGCAGGAGCGCTAACCACTGCGCCACCGTGCAGCCCCGCATTGTTTTTGTTATGTACAAACAACAATCAGCGGGCTGCAGTCTCTGCTCCGCTCCATTCTGATGCTTCCACTTACAGACAAACAGATCCATGAATGTCTTTGTTTTCCTGGTCTCAGCTGGAATCTGGATCAGAACTGTGTGGATGGAGGGCTGTAATATTTCTTACCGTTTTTGTTGCAGCAGTCATGTTAGGTTCAGGTTGGGGTTGGTAGGGGCTGTAAGCTTACAGGGGAGAGCATAAACAGATGGATGATGGTAAATGAGGGTAGTCTTACTCTACGCCAACAACACAGGTGAATTTCTGATGAACTCCTGCTGCTCTGCAGAAACTATGTCCCAGAAAAAGGCACGTGATTTTTACCTTTGAGTTCAAAACGACGCAGTCACAATGAAAAGAGCACTGGGAACACTTTGGAAAACAGAGCCAAAGATGATCTGAGTGGAACTGTAACGGTTCAGGGTCGTTTAAAGTGACTTAAAATGAGTTTCCTGTGTGGATACGTTTAATTCGGTATGACTCGTTCTCATGCATGAATACTTTGTTCTGGAGTGTGATCCGTGTTGTCTGCTTTGGCTGAGCGGAGTGAACATAACTGAGATGAAACAAAAGGTTTCAGCAGAGAAGCCTTCGGTTTGTGTTTGATCAGCATCAGTATTGCTGGCTGCTCGCTCGCTGTCACCTACAGCCCGTCTGCTAATTCGAACCCTCACGGTTCTGCTGGGAACACCGAGGCAGTCCAGCGAGGCTGGTTCTGAAGGTCAGTAAACCAAAACACCCCTGACCGAGCGCCTGCATGCTGGGAGCTAGGCTCAGATGGAGGGTTCCAGTTTCACAGAACCCACCCCTCTCATCGGGCTGCTGACGGAAGGCCCAGGAGAAGCTTCCGCGCTTCAATCATAATCAGCTTAGGAGCGCAGCCACGCGCGATCTGACGGCGTACAGATACGCTTCACAAAGGGCGTCATGTGCTGCTCGCCACGGAAGCTTCCCGGACTTTAACGAAAGCGGAGACTTCCAGCTTTCTGGGTCTGAGGCCTGAGTTGAGCGGCGGCGCCAGCAGGTCTTTGTCAGACCGCAGAGAGCCTTACCTCAGTGCGCTCCCCTCCCCCTCCACATCCCGTCCAAACGGCCGCGCGGCCCCGTCACAGACACCGCAGCACACCGCAAGAACCAACAAGATCCACCCGCACGGTCAGTGGAACAGCATCGCAGCCAGGTGGATGGATCCCTGAGCACCACGGACAGAGCCGAATCTTCAGCACCATGGATAGAGGATGCACAGCCTCCTGCTGGCGCCCACGGGTACTGCATGCTGTAGCATCCCCACCTGGCATAAGGGTAGAACTGCAGGAAGAATACGGAGGATTGAAGATCCACTTCAGTGAAAATTGTGTTTTGGGTGTTCTTATGGCATTTTTGGAACGATGGAAGACAGAAAAAATGAAGGTTAAAATTACATTTCTGAATGCTTCTTTATTTAAATAGTCATAATCCAAGAATAGATTAAAAAAATGTCATCTGAAAACAGCCGTATTAATGACGCAGAAAACATGCTGGGCGGGTCACAAGCTCTCTGCTCCGCCCCATTCTGATGCATTCACTAACAGACAAATAGATCTACGTACGTCTTTGTTTTCCTCGTCTGAGCTGGAGTCTGGACCAAAGCTGCTTCCAGTTTGTTCGCCAGTTTTGTTGCACTTCTAATGTTAAGTTGGAGGTACGAGGAGCTGTAAGCTACAGTGTAAACAGATGGGTGCAGGACATGGGGGGTGGGGGTCTGCACCAACAGTAACACACACAGAAACTGCAGAAACTATGTCCTAGAAAACAACACAGGGTTTTAGATTTTGGCTAAAAACAGCATCATCATGATTAGAAGAACACTGCAAACACTTTAAAAATAGATCAAAAGATTGTAGTGGGACTTTCAACCTGTTTGTCAAATCAGGAGTGAACTGAACGACTGTGGTTCTGCTTTTCATCTTGTTTCTAGCCCAGAAGTGTTGAACCAGTATATTCTGGAGATGTAGTGCGGAGCAGACTGTTTGGGTCAGTAGGTTCATCAAGAGGTGTGCAATCATGCTGAATGCTGACATTCATGATAACAATGACAACTAAGTGACCATAACAGAGACCTGAGTGGACATCCGTGGGAAGAGGAGGGCTGTCTGTCCTCTCATTTCAGTGGTGAGGTTGAAGTGAAACAACAAACTACAAGAATGTGTCCCAACAATTGAAAGGAATAAAGAGCACCATTTAATTAGAAGTAATCTGACCAACTGATTGACCTTAAAGAGAAACCACAGGCTTTGTGATTAGCAGGGCCATAACTAACATTTTTACTCCATATTCTAAAATAATGCCCAGCTGTGGTATAAGGGCTTTACATCAGCATCCTGTCAACAATCAGTGTTTCTTTGAGTTAGACCCAAGACTCAGAGAATGCTTAACAGTGCTCCAGCATCTCAGAACCCCCCCCCCCCCCTTTTTTTTGTTTCCATCTATCATTTTCTAGATAGCCAAATGACCTCAAACCACCATTCTGAAGAAAATCTTGTCTTCAGCTATCAAGAAGGTAACAGACTGATTCTTCCAGGATGGTTCCATAGCAGAAAGGATCATCTGGGCGTAGCTTCTTACAGGCTGGAGTGGAGGACAAAGGACTCTTTACAACTCTCAACAACATGCATGGTTTTCAATAGACTCACAGGTCCAAGTGGCCTAAAAGCACCCAGGTCTTTGTTATGGTCACTTAGCTGTCATTGACTCATTATTATCAAGTCTCCTCCTCCTTTCAAATGAGAAGAGGCCATTTTCCTGCCTGTTTTAAACAAATCTAACGCTTCAGTCTTTGTTGTCCAGCAGAGGGAGACATAGACTTACACTTCTATTTCCTCCTCTCTTTCCCTCTATTTTTTCTTAACCCTTATCTAGATTTTGCATCCACAAGCCACCTCCGCATCCACCTGAGTCGCTCCCATCCCACTCATATAGGACCTTAATGTATTTATTTTTTCATTCACCAAACACTTTGTTTCCCCATAAAAGAAAAAAAAATCATCACTATATATTTTATTATAATTTTTTAGATTAGACTAGTATATAGATTGTTTTAGCCCATGGAATTGAGTATCTTACAATAATTAAAACCAATTAATGAATTAAGTTGTTTCCCTGTTTAGCTTAAGGGTCTGGATGCCTGCTGTAGGAACTGTGCTTTGCAGAGAATGGACAAGTAGAGAGGAGATGAAAGAAATGAAATGAACATGGAAGGAGGGAGGATTTGGAGTTAGGGCTGTAAGAAAGAAAAGCATTGAAGAAACCCATCCGGCACCACAGGGGAAGGGAGAATTTTGCTCTAAATTTGCTTTGGCCACTGAGAAAGAAAAAGTAAAATCCCACCCAGAATGCAAAGCTGGGTGCAGTTGATGCTTTAGTTTCTGCTGAAGTCCAGTCATCGACCGTCTGCCTACACAACCCTCTGCTGTTATCCAGGCTAATAATAGAACACATGTGAAATATGAAGGCTACAAGAATATTTCATCGTTTAAAGGAACTGCATATGTTCAATACAGTGCTTTAAGAGGCCAACAAGAAGTAGCGGTACTCTCCGTCATGGAAGTGGAAAGATAAAATGCGGAGAATCTCAAATGTAAATTTTGATCAGCAAAAAAAGTAACATTTTTTAACGTTATAATATGACATAAGAAAGAGGGAGCTCAGGTCAAGTCTGTAAATAAATGTAGTCATACAGTGACTGTGTACTTACAATTATTTTAAATGGCTGTACAAATGCAACATTGACTTTCATTTGAAAATCATAGTAATCTTGTTTATTTTTCATCAATGATTCACTATTTGCAGAAACAATTACAAAACACACAGACAGATTTAGTAGAGATTTCCTAATTCTGTCTCCAGGTGATCACATTTTATTACAAATCATAATAAAAACACCTGGAAACAGTCAAATGTTTTGGGTTATTGTCATTATATGTCATTATTGAAATTAAAGCTGCAGCTTTAAGGAGGATTGAGCACAACATCTGACAGGTCACAGTTTTCAGTGTAACACAGACTCTGTTATGCTACACAGACGCTGCTAAAACAGTGGATTCAATTCTGTTATTATTTAGAAAATACAGTTTTTATGAATGTCCTATGAATTATTCTGGTTGTATTTATCTGCCACGTCTTAAAGGCCGGTCCGGGAAAATACTGTCTGAGTTTAAACCGGTCCGTGATCACACAGGACACACAGAACAGCTAGTTAGCACCATAGCTCACTCACTGCATTGGAGCTTGATCAACTCCATTTGGAGGTTTGGTGGTGAGCTTTCCACGTCAACTGCAAATAGATTACTGAGCAGTTCAGACCTGCTTTTTTGTGCATCAAAGTCAGCAAATCGGCGTCAGAAGTCGAGTACACTAATTTTATCAGCAAACTGTGCGCTCGAGGACACACTGGTAGAGAGCTTCTTGGTCTGGCAGCTAGGAAATGGCTCAAGTTTTCTTTCCGCATTTGTGCCTCCCACAGAATCAGTTTGGTTTTAAACGCCTTCAGCGTACTGTACCTATCAGAGATGACATGACCCCGACCCTGCAGCTGCAAGGTCATTGCATTCAGATGGCTCGTAATGTCACACAGAAAAGCCATTTTGTCTCGGAGTTGTGTTGTGTCCTTCCCTTTGCTGTCCAAGAACAGACGAAGCTCGAAACATCTTTGCAGCACCTTTCCCTGGCTTAGCCATCGCACCTCGGTGTGATAAGGCAAATCACCGTGCTCCTGTTTCTAACTCGCTCAGAAATGCCTTGAACTGGCAGTGATTTAAACCTATTGCTCTGATAAAATTAACTGATGGTGCTCATTACATATTCCATTTTCAAAGCTTTACCACACAACGATTCCTTTCGGGGTCACAGGGCTGCCGGAGCCTAACCCGGCCACTCATGGGTGAAGGCAGGGTACACCCCTGGATGGGTCGCCAGTCTGTCACAAAGCCACAATCCAAAAAAACCCATGCACACTAAGATCATCACTTCCAGTGACCAATGAACCAATGAAGCATGTTTTTGGACGGTGGGAGGAAGCCGGAGTCCCTGGACGTCTGAAGAAACAAATGTAGTAATAGAATAATCGAACAATTTCAAGAAAATCATGGCGCCCGGGATCTTCCACTATCTCTAATCTTCAACTGTGACTCTGATTTCCAGGAGAGTTCTGACCTGCAGACAACATGCTCGCTGCAAAATCTGCTGCAGAGGGACAAGGACCCTGAGAAACAATGTCTGCAGACAGAACACGGAAGAAAAACTTTATGTAAACTCTCTTAAACCCAGAAGGACAGCTGTTAATCAGGCAGCAAAAGAAGGAATACAATCCAAAATCAATAAACAGAATATGGATCTCTTTATTGTACAGCATCATCATATGATCATAACAATAGACTTCCTGAATCAATTATTAATGATTGTTAAAATGATTGATCTCTAATCATCACTTCACTTGGTTTCCAAAAATGTATCAAAAATCTTTGATACTTGATCTATATTTTTTTCCCTTTTTCTTCTTATGGATAAAATCAGCACATATTTAAAATGTTGATACTTGATTCATTGCTTTTTCTAATTAAAAATAATCTGCACTGATCATTATATTCTTCATCTTGTCAAATGATTTATTGAAACTTAAGACTTTTTAATTATCTCAATCTGTGTTAGTAAGGTATAAAGCTCTGATAAGAAGTCATGAACTGGAAACTGATAACATATGTAAAGAAAATGGTTCAGTGAATACGAGGTGGGATTATACAAGAATACAGGGTGGGATTATATTAATTCGCTTCATCTATGATTATCCAATGTTTGACATGTCTTTGTATGGATTTAATCCTATGTTGATTGTGCTGTTTATGCAGTATTTTCTTGCTGTGACTGCTTGAAATAAACCATTTTAAATCAAATCCACCTAAAAGAAAATAGAAAACTTAATAGAACGACACGCATGCTCAGTTTGAAGAATCGATGTTCCAGGAGTCCATGTGTATGTCTGTGAAACATTTTTGACAGTTTGTTAACAGGAGAAATTCGTATTCCAGACAAAGAAAAGTCGTATTCAAAAGAGACACGTTAAACATGAAACTAATTGTTGTACTCATATTTTTTTCCTGCAAAGTTGCGCACAAATTTGTACTTATGAAAACGACATTGTCTTGAATACGTATGAATACATTTCTTATTGACAGCTACATGACCTCATACCAAACTCGTGATTACAAGTCTACAGCAAGACGACTGCTGCAGCTGTTTCCTGCTCCTGCAAGCTCTCCTCCCTCCTCCCCCCAGCACCGCTGGACTCTCTCTCCTCTTTTTTCGTGGAGGTTCTCCCATGAATGGGGTGTTCACTGCTCCTGTGATACTTGCATCTGAAGTTAGAGGGATGAGCTTGTTTGAGCTTTTATGGGAACATAAAACTCAGGAGAGGAAGGAAAAAAGAACGTCATATCTTCAGTGCTGGTACCGGCAGTACTTCTGGCGTGGAGGAGTGGCGGTACTCTAAAGAGCTATTTTTAGAAGTCCCGGTACTGAGTATCATTGCATATGAACATATAGCATTGCATATGAGACATGAATGATGTAATAAAAGGTCTGAACACGGCTGATTTCAGTGCATGACATAGTTCTGAATTAGATGCTGATAAGGATTTTATTTGGAAATCATTTGGTCACACAGAAAAAGAGCCACACTCAGAAGTGCTCTATCCAGTGTTAGTGTTTATTTATTAGTTGACAGTCTGGTACGGTTAGTTACTTAACCAAGTTATTAGTTACATAACAGAATGTGGACAAATGCAACACTCAGTATTTCCCCTTTATCCTAAATAAAAAAGAGTTTGGCTGGGACAGCTGGAGACTGCCAGCTGCTTAAAAGAACATTTACAGTTTGCATTAGTTTGGTTTATAATGTTTAGCTTTTGCAGGCCACAGATATACAAACGTCCTTTATTGCTAGGCAAGTATGTATGACTGTGCACATTTACAAGAGGAGACAGACATTCAGAAATCATTATTCATTTATTTTCTAATCACTACAGATAAATCCAGAGCAAAACAGCATCTGATTCTAGCTCTCTGTGACAATCTGCTAACTACGAAGTGACACATGAAAGGATACTTTAGCATACAACACAAGTGCTGCAGCAAAGGCCTTCTGCAGTACACATCCAAGGTATCCGAAAGAAAATACAATTTGGTTATTTTATGAATAAAGACAATAAAAAAAGCAGTGACAATAGCAATATTGTATTTACACTCTGAGAATCACAACATTTTGGCTCTATCCCACTTCTGCCCTGCCGAGGTTAATTTTGCTACTAAGACCTGGAATCTACATGATTACATAGGCCTCATTCCACGTCAGTTTTAGAGTTCTGTGTGGGCCTCCATCCCTGAAATTAAGATTTAAGATTATTTGAGAAAAAACTGACTTGGCCTTAAACATTTTTCTCATTTAGAGCATGTTCGAGAAGCAGCCGTCTCACTGGAAGGCGAGTTCATGCTCCAACAAGGCGCACAGGAAATGTTCCTCGCATTCACGTCTGAAGGAGCAGTAGTCAGTTTTATCCAAACCCCAAAGAACAAGCTCCTGTGAAGTCCTCAAACAAGCAGCAAGAACTCCTTTGTGAATGCAGGAAAAAATGGACATTCATTGTCTTACAGTCATGCATGCAAAACAGGATGTCCAGTTTCTTGTAGGAAATTAATCTGGTTACCAATGATGACTAGTTCACTGCTTAGTTTTAGTTAGTTGCTTTTGATATAACTAAAAGCAGGAATGCATGATGGACAACCAAAGCTAACATACACCAATTTTCTCTCCTATTGAGTTGGAACAGCCAGTTGGAGTGCCAGTTCTCCAGCTATTGCCGCTAAACTTTGGATTACACAACAGGAGTTAAGTTACCTGTCATCATTATTCATTTATGATCCATCATTAGTCACACCTTTCAGAGTTAAAATGATCCAGAGGAGTGTGTTTTTCTGACTGAATGTCAGACTGTTACATTCTGTATGTTTGAATGAACCATTGTTGATTCCTCTGTCAAGTTAATGCTTGAGTATAAAGGTGCATTCAACACCGGACGCGGTGGAGAGTCGAGTTTCAATGTTAAGTCAATGTAAGCGCCCGGTCACACCGGCCAAACTTTGCTGGAGCAGTGAATGAAATCCCTCCCACCGCTCCGAAAGTTTTGAGCTGCTCAAAATATTGCAGCGGTAAAGTTCACCCCCTCTCCACCGATACCCAGTCAAAGTTTGGCTCAGCTAGACGCAAGTTCGTGGATGTTTGGGTCCGCTAGGCCAACGCAGAAATCTTGAACGCTGGACCACCGCTGCTTCACCAGCGTTGCACTGGTGGCAATTAAACGTTGCACACATTTCGGTGGAGCGGTCATAAGCATCTTACGAGCGGACACAGAGTTGCTGGAACGGTCTTGAGCGTTGAAGCAGCGATCCATGGCAGCCATGAACTTTGATGTGACGTTGTCATAGAGGTGCCGGAGCAGGACCGGTGATCGGTCAAAAATACAGGGAGAAATGGACATTGAATTAGCCCCAAAACTGGATCACCATGGATCCTGAGAGACGCCCGCATGCGCAGAACGCCTTATACCGACACTGAAGCAACCAACGCTACACGAACGCTCGCTATAGCTCGCTACCGCTAAACCAATGCTAAAGCTACTCCGGCTTCAGCGGTGCATCGCTATGCCAACGCCCGTGTGTTCAATTCTTTTCCCCATTTTGTGCGCGGTGACGAGCGTTATCAAAATTCGGAGCCGATCCAGGTACATTCCAGCAAAGTTTGGGCGGTGTGACCGGGTCCTAAAGACGCGATCTGGCGCGGCACAGCGCAGCACCACAACCAATCAGGGACTCAGCTTTGGGCAGGTGATGTTTTCAGTGACCAGATCAAAGAGTAGAAAACACAAGGCCCGGCAGAGCAGGCGATCGCCATCGTGACAGGCGGGCAGAGCCAGCAACACTCCGCTGCCTGGCTCCACCAGCAACACTCCGCTGCCTGGCTCCACCAGCAACACTCCGCT
>BSAI01000015.1:26872177-26883640 GCA_036245035.1 Adrianichthys oophorus
TCCACCAGCAACACTCCGCTGCCTGGCTCCACCAGCAACACTCCGCTAGCTGCCAGCTATCCTCACTACGCTGGCCAGCATAGCGGTGGTGATCCCCTCAGATCCACGGGCTTATGATGCTTTTTTATTTTTATCAAGGCAATAACAAAAAAGATCCCCCAATTTTATTTGTATTTTTTCTTCTCAGATGAATGCTCAAACTGCGCCACAGACAGACGGAAGTACCGTTTAAAACCGCCGTCAGGCGCAGCTCCGCTGCAGGAGTGCAGCACATCACACCGGGAGAGACTCTGGTAAACTCAGACACGGCGACGTGCTTCCACGCCTCTGTAGAGCTCTTCAACACACAAAACACAAGCTCCTCGCTCATCATCATCATCCATGTTTTCCATGATGTGGTCAAGAATAAAATTTGTCTGTGGCTGCTCCATGGCGTTGAGCAGAATATTTGACATGTGGCTGGAAAAAAAAAAAAAAAAAAAGGCGGCAGACGCAAATTTGACACCCAGACCGCGTCCGGTGTGAATGCCCCATAAGACGTACCACTTTTTCAGAGCCTACTTTGATCTTTCTTGTTATTTTTAAGACCTCCTTATTGATTATTAAGGTAAAGGAAAAGGTGTCCATTTGTCTGAGCTATTGGTTGGTAACTTTCCCATCTTCTGGCACTGGGATACTTTGTGGAATGCCTCCGAAACAGTTATTTGTGTTTATTAATCATCATTTCAGAAATGGTTTGGACTTACAGTTAAGAGTAGGATCAATACATTCTGAAACATTGAAGGATACAGAAAAATTATAAGACCATGGAGACAATTTCCTGTACGACGAAATATATTCTGACAGTTAATTCTTTCGCTGAAATTCAGGCAGTTGTGTTCTTGGTATGGGTTGTGTGTGTGCGTGTCTGTGTCTAGCTAGGGCGATTGAGGATGCTTGACATGGATGGAACAATAGGAAGAGGCGGAGCAACATCGACAGGTGAGGCCGAATCGGAGCTTTTGAAGCCGTGAGGAGCGGCTCCTCGCCCGCTGTACTGACCAATGAAGGAGCCGTCCTCATTGAACTGAATATCAACACTATCTCCATATTCAGCCAAAGAGTCCACACTCCCCAGTTTACTGTCATCACACAGCGATGGCTGGCTGTCGGAGTGCTTCTCATCTCCATCACTGAAATAGAACACAAAGAGAGAAAAGATTAGGAATCTGACTCATTTCAATATCACAATCGTAGGAGCTTTCAAATTAATGATTGAAAGGTTTAGAAGTCAGTTTTAAGTTCAGGAAAAATCTACATTAAGTTCTTTTAAATACAGCACATTACTTATATACAATTACTTCTACAAGTGATTACTTTTTAGAGATTATACAACCAGCTCTGTGTTTGTCTCTTTCTCTGTGAATTACTGAAGAATGACAGTGATGTACATCATCATGACAAGAATAATAATTATTCAGATGTTTAAGTTTTTACTGATTGGAGAATCTGATTGAAACTGATTGGAAAGACCAAGGTTCCTTTTAGAAAATTCCACCAAAAAGTGTCAAAGCAGAAGCTTAAACCCATAATAAACTTAAGTAGAGGGCTGACTCTGTTCTGGGTTCTCCTCTGAAGCTCAAGGATGCTTCATACCAGTGTTCCCCAACCTTTCTGTGGCCATGGACCGGTCAGACTTCTTCAACTGTATTACTGATAGAGATCCTTCCTGCCCACAGCAGTGGCCGAAAATGCAGAATAATTTAAAACTAAATGGAGGAATTGGCACACACAAGTCCTATTGAGATTAAAAATCTATTTTTCAAAGGAGCTCTGTTAAATGAAAGACAAGATGATCATGTTTGTGTGAAGCTGTTCTTCCCTTGAGAATTTGTATGAGTGGAAGAAAGTAAAGTAACGAGAAGTGAATTGCTTTTTCAAATGAGTAACGAGTAGAGTAATTTCATTACAATTTTGATCCAGTAACTAAGTAAAGTAATCAATTATTTTTTAGAAGTAACTTATCTAACACTGGTAAAAGACTACTGGGAACATTTTTACAGTAGATCAAAAGTTGAGTGGAGTGGGGCCTTAAGAAGCAACATTAAACATTTCAAAAGTGCAGTCATTTTGTGATATTTGGCTACACTCTAAAAACTCCACAGGTGAAAATAACCAAAGTTGGGTTATTTTTTACCCTTTTCGAGGTTAAACATGGATTAACTTTTTGCTGAGTTATTTTAACACAGAAAAAAGACTCATAAAACATACATTGGGTTAAATTAAACTGGTATAATAAAAAAAGTGCTCCAAAAAGTACCCCCCCCCCCCAAAAAAAAAATCTCAACATGAATAATCCAAGAATTGGGTTGAAGAAACAACCAGTCTTTTAGGAGTGTAACAAGCTCTGCAGCCAACAACATCTGACTCAGTTCCTTATTTTAAAAACAATCAATTTAATTTGCTATTGGAGATCCAAACACATTAGTATAATTATTAATAGTTTGCACATGCGATACAAAATAAACATAGCCAGATGTTACAAAGTTACTGCACTGTTTGAATGTTTGATTTAGTTTCTCACATGATTGGTCACTTTTGCATGTCTCTGAGCAAACAGTGCCGCTCATGCTTGTTTTGAAGAAACTGTTCATGTTTGTCAATGAAAGAAGCTGTAATGACTGTATTCTGTAGGTGGAGGAACACACTTCAGATCCCAATGCAATTTTCTGTGATTTCACTGACACAAACACAAACTCTGATGAAAATCACAACGTTCGTGGCGCAGGGGCTCAGTTGTGTCACTACAGCACGCCGGAACGAACAGTATGAAACAGGCAAAGAAAATGAATGATTGGAGGATGGAAAAACTGATGAAGATTAAGGTTGAAGGTAAACTGAAAAGCACCATCAGGAGCCTCTGACACTGGTGGAATCTATGGAGATTCAACAACAAAACAGAAGCAGGGAAACAATGGTTGTAAAGTGAAAGAGAAAGTGGATGACCTTACCTCTCCAGCGATCTGTTAGCAAGATGAAAATGAGTCGAAATAAAAAGAAAAGACGCTTCATTAAAAACTGGAACAGTTTAAAGGAAGGTCTGCACATGACAGACCCAAACTACAATATAGGCAGAAAAGAGAAATGAGAAAAAAAGGAAATCCGAAAAAAACAAAGTTCACTCACTTATCAACTTGTGGGAAGTGTTAAATTTAGTGCTGTCAATCGATTAAAAAAATAATCATATTAATCACACATTTGAATTGTGATTAATCACAATGTTTTACTAGGTACATTGTAGACAACAGTATGCAGCTTTTGAACAAAAAAAAGTCCAGAGAGAACATTTTTCCTTCATTTTTATGTATAAAGTGTTGACTCAGAAGTGTAATTTGTGTGCAGAAAACACATCAACAATAAGATAAGCAGAACTGTAAAGACTTTCATGTCTCCAATATTACTCCAAGAAAACAAAGATTGAAGACATTGTGTTTCTGCACTTTAAATGAGCCAGGTGAATACTCTATTCTGATTGGCTGCTGGGTGTTGATACGGACCTTAAAAAGTAGTTCTGGTCACAGAGCCCTAATGTTCTATATCACTGCGCAGGCTTCTTTAAAACAAACTTTTTGCTTCATCTTCTGGATAAAAACAAGCAGTGAGAGGTGAACTTTCTCTCTGATCTGATGCTTTATTGAAACTATCGAGACAATCAGCAGAAATATCCCTTTCCTTTACCGCTGAAAAAACGCTTTGTTGTGTTTCCATGACAACAGACCGCACCACTAATCAAAGAGTCCGCTTTATGTGAGAAAGCAGTCTAAACCGAAAAAATAACAAGAATAAAATACAAAAAAATCGATTGAATATTTATTTCCTTTGTAAGTGACCATGTTATAAGCCAATGAAGTGTGGATTTTCAGAAATGGACGCACACTGGAAGCCTGAACCGTCTGATGCAAAGCGGAAGACGGTCGCTTCGGACGAGTAATTAATAATAATGCAGTAATTTGTTTTACTTAATTGCGTGCATTTCTGCGTTTATGTTGGCAGCCATAGTTAAATTTGAATAAGAATGTATATCAACCTCCTGGTCACGTTTCAATCAGTTCACATTAAATTAAAGTTTAGCCAAAATTTCAGTTTTGCCTGATTTGTCTCTGAAATGCTTTGTTTGTGAAAGATTTGCCTCCAATAGGGGTGTCATCCTACACCACCCACAATGACTCTATGACAAACAGTAGAAAACTGTCTTCAGGGATTATTCAAGTATTACATTGGATTGAATATGAAATATGTGCAAGTTTATTCATAGAAACAGTCTTCTTAAAACGGGTTCTATAATCTTTTTCGTCTCCAGACACAACTCTCTTCTTTGCTTTGTAGTCCATGTTCATGTTGTGTGATGCAAAGTTGTATGAGGACAACTGACAGCAACTTTAACGATACCCATGATGCTAATTTACTTTCCATGGTAGACAAAACGGAGAGCGGCTCTGTTCAAACGCATACACTAGAATTCTGTTGTACATGTGAGGAAACGTTCCATAAAATCCTGGTTTCCAAAATCTACGGATATGTTCTGTTTATCTTCATACCTGCTGCTGATCAACATTTGATATAAAATAAATGAAAATAAATTCAAAACAATAATTAAAAAGGATTTTTTTCCCCTTTTCTTTGTGGCACAAAATGCTACAAAGTTCTACGATGAATCAAAACAATTACGAAGCAGGACTCATCAAAAAGAATAAAAAAATATCCAAACTTAAGATACAGACATAAAAACAATGATTAAACACACAAAATGCAAAGAAATATACAAAGATATGCACAAATAAAAATAAAAAACTAAAAAGGACATTTAAAAGAATCCAGAACATGTTGTTAGCATCTCTAATGAAATAAAGACAATAAAACAAAAAGAAAAAAAAACATTTCAAATAAAATAAATAACAACAATTAAACAATTTAACTGAAATGTAAAGCCAAGTGTTATCCATCTTTTTAAAAATATAATTGTTAAATTGTAATTATAAATGAATACTAAAAAGCTCCATATGAAAGATCGATCTATCCCTCCATCATCCATGTTTTCCACGTTCAGTTCACATTTAGTGTCAGTAAATCTCCAGTAAAAAACTAGACTAAGGCCTTTTTTGAAACTCTTCATAGTGCAGAAGGTCCTCAGATCTTTATGGAAGCTGTTCCAAATATGAGGCTCACTGTGGTGGAATGAAGCCATGGGTTTGGACAATGACACCAGACCAGCTCCTGAGAAACTGTAGGTGTTGGCTGTGTGGTGTGTGTAAATTACAAAGCTGAATAAAGAAGTACAGGGAAAAAGTTTAAAATAAAGATTAAACAACAATATCTTCTGGAAGATCTAGAGGACCAAATTCAAAAACGATGCAGAGATGCCCACCTGTATTCTCCAAAGGTTTCATCTTTCATTGGCTGAGCCTCATAGTCCACCTCCTTCTCCTCTTTGACTTTAACTGTGGTAAAAAAGAAACTTCTATAACCAAGAACATGAAATGACAAAACTGTTGCGCTGAAGTGTTTTTAGGAGTACCTGCATATTTGCCTCCTTTTCTGCGCTTGACAAGGCAGAAGATGAGCAGTATTAGAACAAGCAGCACAACGGCACTGATGAGTCCAGTCAACCAGGCTAACCCTCCAGGCATCTCTGACGGCACTGGTGCACATGGGGATGATAATCAATTATCAGGGATGGAAAGAATAACGGATACATAGCAACAAATAGATTTGTTACTGAGGGTCACGACTGGTTCTAAAGCACGGATGCAAACAAGATTATGTTGGTAAAAAGGATAAAATCAGGAAGTAAACAACTGATTTCTGGCAAACTTTGTTAGTTTTTCTTCCTGTTGTGCTCTCTCTCTACTGTCTTTGCCTTATACGTTCATGTGATGTAAGCAAAAAGACGTCCAATCACAAACTTGCTTCCACCATGTCAGGTCAAATACAGCGGGAGCAGGCTGAAGGTGAACGGCGGCAATGGATTAAGACCACAAACTGAAAAATATGGATGACCTTACACAAGAGTACATGGCATAACACAGTTGTACACAGTGACTCACCTTAAGCCAAAAGCCTGGAGGTACTTTGAATTTTTAAAAACAATCAGGGAACCCTTAATGAATCAGCTGTGGTGTAGAAGAAAATATGCAACAGAGGGAGTACAATAAATCTGGCTCTGACAAAGGCAGCACAGGGTTGAAACAAAGTGGAAAACATCGGCCAGTATAAAGCAGCTACTTTCTAGCTGATTACTGCAAAAGCAATACTGAAGCAGTTGTCAGTGAAGCGAGATTCAAACAAATGATATGGATTTCAGAACCAAAATATAAACTGGTGTGGCAATGAAGAAAAGACACTTCTTATCTTCTGAACGTGAAGCTTTATACACTCTTATGCCAACAACTGAAAAGCGGGCGAGTGCACCTTATATAGAATGACATGCAGACCACGCCCCTAGCAACCGTAAAGCCTGCTGGGTGTATAGGCCAAAGGTTAGAGCAACGCCACACTGGCAGCATTTCGGTGAGAAATACATTTCTGAACTTTATAGGAAGTGTAATCTGTTCAAATCCAACCCTGTTCATGCTGCTAAAAATAAACAAAAAACTTGAAGTGGCGTGGTTTGCATCACACGTTTACGTAGAGTACTGAGGTTCAGAATTGCTCTGTGACTTAGATGTGTGTGTGCTTTTTTCACAGCAATGGAAAATTCTTTACTATGAAATACCAAATGAATAGCATACTAAATGTCTAGCTTGTATCTATTTAGGTAAAGATCTTGGACTGAGTTGCATCGTTACAAAGTTAGTGGGCTGCCGCTCCGTCTTGAGGCAAGCCTCTAAGGTTCTTTCTTTTTTGACCTGGTACCTAATGTGCACAATAACCTTAGAAGACATGTTACTACAGCATCATCTGTAAACTAGTAATAGTTTACATAAAATTGTGTGTTTCTCTATACAAGTACCTGGTCTGATAGTCCACAGAACATCTTGCCACTGAGTGGTGTCCCCATGCATGATCTTTAGATGATACTGTGTTCCTGGTTGGAGGCCTGTCAATGAGTAGAAGCCCTGTGTGGAGTTGACCATCTCCGACTCCTCCCACTCACTGCTTTCTACACCTACAAACACAAAGAAAGAAATCATCTTAAACGCTGAAAATGAAAAAGTCTGTATGATGCTGCACTGAAAAAACGTAAATAAATACAATGAAATAAACAGGAAGCTGATCCCCAGACACTGATGGGTGCAAACTCTACAATAACTTGAGCATGTTGGAAGACTTTATCAGCAACGTGAAGAGAATGTGGAAAACTACTTCTAAAGCAAGCACTTTTTTAGCTGCAGCTTCTAGTGGAGAGACGCTCCATCTCCACGGCTGTTCTCCAAAATTCACTGGCTTTGAAAGGTCTTCAAGACCTTGCTCTTACCAATCTTTGAGTAGTAGATGTGAAAAACGTGGTTCCTGTTTCGCTCTCCAGGTATCCAGCTCAGATTAAATGATGTGTTACTTGGGTCAACAGTAACATTTGATGGAGGAACTGACCAAAAAAAAAAATATATAAAAACAGGTTAGTAAAAGCAAAAATAGTGGTTTACATTTCATCTTTTCTTAAATAAGAATACATTCAGTTCGCTTGGATGTTTTCAGACTGTCCAGCCAGTAAGGCTCTGTTCTACAACATCACTAAACTATCCGGACACTGGCTTTGAATGATGAGTCCAAACTTTTGACTTGTACCGCTCATTCTTGGAATGATGAGTGGGTTGCTGGGAGCAGGACTGTGGATTCAATAAAACGTCCCTCTAATAAGTAAACTAACCCACCCACCCCACCCCTCTTCAAGGGTCCCTTACTTCCTAACACTCAGCTCCTGTTTGTGAAGCGGAAATACAGCGCCAGCCCACAGAACGAATGCAAACATCTGCAGAATAAACTCGCATTACATACACTTGCCACAAGAAGAAAACGTTTCTTCTTTTTTTAAAGTGTCCAGCCACTTGGAAAGACAAAGCATGCCTTCGGTGTTTTTTTTTTTTTACTGTTATTTCATATATAATGACTGACTTTATGTTCTTCTGTAAAAATACTGGTTGGTAAACTGAGTGGTAAATCAAATAAAATATTAAATTGAATGGTTTTGCTGTTTTTTTTATGTCATTGCCTGAGTTAGAGATTGTTCTTCGTGCTGTTTTCCATTCCTAACGAAAGCAACGAGAGCAATTCCTCGTTGGCCCGTTTTCTAACTCTCTTCTTTTTTTCATGGCAGCTTGAAACAGATTACACGATTTCCCAAAAAAAGTGAATGTGTTTTGCATACAAACTCTCTCCTAATACAAATGAGTTTATTATGCAATCATTTTTTTCTCATGAGCAAAGTAACCCTAACTTACTGACATTACATGATCTATTTTTTCACTTTTATTGACACAGTTAAAATGTTTCAGAACAAGCTAGTATTTACATTTTAGCATGCAGATCAATGGGCAGACAGTAACGTTAACAATTTTGGAAAGTTTGACCTCCAAACAATGTGAAGAAATAGAATGGGATGTAGAATAGAAAAACTTTGAATCACCTCCTTCAAGTAGAGTAGCCAACCTGCGCTTGATGGGCTCTCCAGCTCCAACAGCAGTGTGTGCTAGAACTTTAAACTTATAAAAGCTGCTGGGGTTTAGGTCATTCAACACTATGTGATTCACAAAGGGATCATAGATCATCTGCATCCGCATTGGGCTGTCTTGACTCTCTGATAATAAGAACAAAAAGATGTTAGCAGTAAAAGAGTGAAAATGCTAAAAATAAGTGATGTGTTTTGCCATTTTAACACAAGTTTTCCAACTCTGAGCTACTTTTACAGTGGATTTTAATGTCCTCACTGCAGTTGAAATAAAAAAGAAATAAATTCAACAACTCATAAAGATAATGTGATGTTAATAAAATGCTCAAACCATACCTTCCTTGTACTGAACCATATATCCAACCAGTACACCATTGGCCTCAAGCGGAGGACTCCAGTACAAAATCAGACTTGTGTTGGTTGGGCTTTTATACCACAGAGATGCAGGAGGGCCAGGAACTGTGAACGTACATGCAGGATAGAAAACGGGTCAAGATCTTGGAGATGACAGGTGGAGACTGCGGTAAAGTTATTGAAGAGTTGCAGATGGGATTTGTGAGTCTGCCTGTAGAGACCCTCTAGCTGTTTGCGTTCGGTGTGACAGAGAAGACAAATGTGAGGGCAGATTGTTGTTATTAAATGATGATGAAATGTCAGTGTCTTAAGAAGTGCTTTGCGAGTAAATATCTTTTTATTTAGGCAGTTGTTGCTTTTAAAATTGGTAAGGGTTGAGATACTTGAATTCAGATTCTATTTTTGTGTGAACATTTTGTTTGAGAATAAAGGCTTTTATTATTAAGTAAATGTTAGAATGCTTTGTTCTTAATTAAGGTCCAAATTGCTGTAAAAATACAAAAACTCAAAGTTTCATTTCATAGATGAAAGGGACACCAGAGTGCATACATTCCTTCTGTGTTGTTTGTGGCCCACCTTTTAATTTGAACTCACCTCCCTCTGGGGTTTCAAAATGGTGTGGAAGGGATGGAGGGCCTTCTCCTTTGCTGTTGAAGGCCGTCACCGACAGCTCATAACGCCAGTACCAACGCAGACCATCAACTTCCCTTGATGTGTTCGTCCCTTCAACCTCCAGCGTCCAGCTGTGTTTGTCTCTGTGGGTTCCTCTCTCTGGTTTTTCCCTTCGTTCCACATGGTGATGTTTGCCAAAAGACCTCTTGTCCTCAGTACTCCGGGGACCCAAACTCCTAAAATAGATCTGACATGGAGGCAGGCAGGAGGAAATCTGTTAGAATTAGAATAGAATAGAATAGAATTCAACTTTATTGTCATTGCACCTGCAGTACAGAGCAACGAAATGCAGTTTGCATCCATCCAGAGTTCTTTTTAGCAGTACAGTATAAATTTTATATATATATATAGTATATACAGGCTATGGTCAGATATTTGTATTAAAATTATAATAGTTGTATGTGAAATGGTTATCTATACAATATTTACAGTAGAGCAGTTGTTATCAAAATATATACAGAAGTGTATTATCCTTATAGTAGTGCAATGAGGATTGACAGGTATTAAATTAGTTACAGGGTAGAGTTCAGGAGACAGAGTTCAGGAGTCTGACAGCTGTGGGGAAGAAGCTGTTCAGGAACCTGGTGGTTTTAGTCCGTGTGCTCCTATATCGCTTCCCTGAAGGCAGGAGGGTAAAGAGTCTGTGTGCTGGGTGACTGGAGTCTTTAATGATTTTCCCAGCCCTCTTCAGACACCGCTTCCTGTAGATGTCCCCTATGCTGGGAAGTGGTGCTCCTGCGATGCACTGGACGGCTTTCACCACCCTCTGCAACGCCTTCCGGTCGGCAGTGGAGCAGCTCCCGTACCAGACAGTGATGCAGCTGGTCAGGATGCTCTCAATGGTGCAGCGGTAGAAGTTCACCAGGATGTCTGAGGACAGGTGGTTCTTCCTCAGAGTCCTCAGGAAGAAGAAGCGCTGGTGAGCCTTCTTGACCAGTTTGGAGTAGCCAGTTGTCCAGGTGAGGTCCTCGGAGATGTGGACTCCCAGGAACTTGAAGCTGTTCACACGCTCCACCGTCATTCCCTTGATGTGGATGGGAGTGTGCGGGTCAGCATTCCTCCTGAAGTCCACAATGAGCTCCTTGGTCTTCCCCGTGTTGAGCAGCAGGTTGTTGGTGTCGCACCACTCAGCCAGGCGGTCCACCTCCTCCCTGTAGGCGGCCTCGTCGCTGTCTTTGATGAGGCCAATCACCGTGGTGTCATCTGCAAACTTAATGACGGTGTTGGAGCTGTCGGCAGGTCTGCAGTCGTGGGTGAGGAGGGAGTAGAGGAAGGGACTCATCACACAGCCTTGTGGTACACCGGTGTTTATAGTGAGGTAACATTTTTAGCTGAGGGTGGAATTTGACAGATGAAGAAAATAAAAGAACAAGACAGAACTGTCGTGGTTGAAATGGTAATTGTTTCGTAGGGCAATGCTGTCTGACCTCTTAAGAAACTGGAACTTGTCATGAGTAAAAACATCACAGTGAAGACAAAAGTAGACGCGTAGCAGAGCCCCGCAAAGACATCTCAACGTGGCGGACAGAGGTACAGCAGCGGCTGATCTGGACTCAATTTTTGGGTAAAACTGCTGCAACCATTACTGACCTCAAAGAAGACATCCGTCGTTTAAGAGCTGAACTGGAAATGAAAGACTCTTTACTTTCCAAGTTCATGGATGTCTCCTTCGCCCAGTCTAAGCGGCTAAATTCGCTCTCCAGGACACAGCTCCATGGATCAACAGCTCCATGGATCAACAGCTCCATGGATCAACAGCTCTATGGATCAACAGCTCTATGGATCAACAGCTC
>BSAI01000015.1:26883650-26924731 GCA_036245035.1 Adrianichthys oophorus
ATGGATCAACAGCTCTATGGATCAACAGCTCTATGGATCAACAGCTCCATGGATCCTTCCACCTGCCCGCGGCCTTCTTCATTTTCTACTCCCAAACAAAGATCCCTGGATGAAGAAGTGGTTTTCGGAATGCCCAGAAGGACTTCTGATGAGATCCAAAAGCCTGCACTGAGTCTCTCAAACCGCTTCGGAAGTCTGGCTGCGGATTCTCCGGCTCCTTCGGCCACAGCGGCACGGACTCCACCAGACCTGGGTTCCATCGTCGAGTTTCTTCGGCGAGACACCACAGGGACTCCGGCGGAACACGTAGGCACCGCGGCGGGCAGCAATCCAGCTCGACCTTCGAGGATCACCGCGAAAGCCCCATCCGGTCCCGACGAGCGTCGCCGGCTTGAGTTCCCCGCTTCCTCTCGGTCGGCAACCTCTTCCTCCCGCCGTCGGATCCTGAAGGAGACTGTCCGTTTCCACTCCAGCGGTGCCCGCGGCTCGCCGCCATCCCAGACCGACCACCGGCTACAAGGTGAGGCCGCCGCCGTCACACACTGTTTGCCCTTGAAGACAGCAATCATCGGTGACTCCATAATAAGGAAGGTCCACTTCTTTAACGCGGTAACACACTGTTTTCCTGGAGCCACAGTTCTGGACATCCTGGAGAAACTCCCAGAACTGTTGCGCTCTTTCCCTTCCTCTGTTAGGAGACTGATTTTACACGTCGGTTTTAATGATACATCGTATAGAGAGTTTGAAACGACTAAAAAAGCATTTAACAAGCTTTTTAATTTTTTAAAGTCCTGTCCATTGACTGTTTTTATCTCTGGACCCCTCCCCTCCCTCTCCCGTGGTCAGGGCCGGGTCAGCAGGCTGCTGAGTCTGAGCTCCTGGCTTCAGTCTGTTACCAGTCAGAATATATTTGTTTTTATTGACAATTTTAATCTGTTCTGGAACATAACCTCCTTTTTTAAAACTGATGGAATTTACCCCAGTCCACTGGGCAGTAATGTTTTAGCTGCCAACATCAGACACTCTGTCCAGACATCACCTGCCCCCATCATGTCCACACCAGTCCAAACCTCCTCTTCATCTGTACAGACATCTGTGTGTGGAGGTGACTGACTGGATCATGTACCTTCTTCCCCCATTCCCCAACAAACTGCTTCAACCATCCACACTGCTTCCCTTCCAAGACCTGTTGCCTCCTCAACTTATCCCATTAAGACCATTAGTACAATCAGGTCTTCTATGAGGAGACGTGCTGGGAGAAAACCAGATCACCAATACCTTCAGCCACTAAAGGAAGCACCAAAGTCCAAGGAAGCAGATTCATCAACCAAAGATGTTCCACCCTCTTTTAACATGGCACTTTTTAATGTTCGGTCTACATCCAACAAGACTTTTATTATAAAGGATTTTATCCTAGACCATAATATTCATTTTCTCTCACTGTTCTCACAGAGGCCCCCCCATCTATTTTTAGTTTTGTTTTTTCTACGAGGGAGAGCAAAAAGGGTGGTGGTACTGCATCTATTGTATCCAACTCCTTTGCAGTAAAGCAAATTACTTTAGATCAGTACACCAGCTTTGAACATCATCCCTTTGTTTTTAACAGCCCTCCAGTTTTATGCATCACAGTATACAGACCACCAAATCCAAACACTGGTTTTATTGAGGAGTTTTCCGAGTTCCTAGCATCTGTCCACACTTCATTCAACATGATTTTAATAACTGGTGATTTTAACCTGCATGTAGATAAGGAGTCGGACTACTCTGCTACTCAGTTTCTGGACCTGCTTGCTTCTCTGGATTTTAAACATGTCATGCAGTCGACTCACAACAAGGGGCACAGTCTTGACCTGGTCATCAGTCATGGTTTACCTACAAGTGTGTCCACTGTTGTGGATCTGGCTGTTTCTGATCATTACTGTGTACTTTTTAACATCTCGGGTTTTATAAAACAGCAGACCTCTGTGAGAACTGTGAAGAAACGCTACTTGACTCCTGAAGTGGTCGAAAAATTTATTTCAACTGTTCGCTCAAACTCTCCAATTGTCTTACCAGCCCCCTGCAACTTACTTGTGGAAAGTTTTAACAGTAAACTTAGATCCAGTCTCGACTCAGTTGCTCCACTAAAATCTAAAAAGATAAGAATCAAACCCACTCCCCCTTGGAGAACCGAAGACATCAAACAACTGAAGAGACGAGCTAGGGCAGCGGAAAGACGTTGGAGAAAGCATAGGCTTGAAATAAACCATCAACTATACCAAAATCAACTAAAACTATACAACCAGACTGTAAAACAGACCAGGAACTCATACTTTGCAAACATCATCTCTGAAAATAAAAATAATCCCAGAGTCCTCTTCAGCACAATAGAATCCTGTGGGGTTATGGACCCAGGACATTTGTTGGTTTTGTGTTTGGGTTCCACTTCCTGTTTTATTTTGTTGTTGGTTGTTACTTCCTGTGTTCTCTCCCTCCTTAATTGGCACACCTGTTTCCATTTACCTCATCCCCTCCTCCTGTTATAAGTCTTCGTCTCCCCTGCACTGGTTGTCGGGTGGTTTTTGTACCTTCATGGATTTGTGTTCAGTTTTCGAGTTCCTATTCAAATAAATGAGTGACTTTGCATGTACGAGTGTCGTCTGCATCTGTGTCCTCATGTCAACCCTGACAAATCCCTATTGAACTCAGACATGAATAAGACCACAATGCCAGCTTCTGCTTCATTATGTGATGACTTTGCTGACCACTTCAAGAGCAAAATTGCTTCTGTACGTTCTAGTATCTTGATTGAACAAAGAAGCAATTGTAAAGAAAATTATGACTTGACCTTACCCGAGGAAGCACTGGACAGTTTTGACCTGGTTGAAGCTACAACACTTGGTCGAGTTTTCTCCTAAGTTAAACCAACGACCAGTTTTTTAGATCCCATCCCCACATCACTTTTTAAATCATTTTATGGATCTTTTGAGAGCGAGATTTTAAACATCATAAATTCCTCTCTACAAACGGGTATTTTTCCCACTGCTTTTAAAACTGCAGTGGTGAAACCGTTACTAAAGAAAAGCAATGTAGATCCTACGGTTTTTAATAACTACAGACCAGTGTCCAACTTGCCATTTTTAAGCAAGATTCTGGAAAAAATTGTTTTTATTCAGCTAAATGAGTTTCTCTTACACAATAACATATTAGAGGTGAACCAGTCTGGTTTCAGAACGAACCACAGTACTGAGACAGCCCTGTTAAAGATCGTTAATGATGTTAGATGTGCCTCGGATTCAGGTCAGATCACAGTATTAGTTCTACTGGATCTAAGTGCTGCTTTTGACACTGTTGATCACTTGATCCTGTTAAACAGACTTAAAAGTCTTGGCCTTTCAGGGACTGTTATCCAGTGGTTCACTTCCTATCTCACGGAGAGAAACTTTATGGTAAGCATGGACACTTACTTTTCTGGGATCCACAAAATTGAATGTGGTGGGCCTCAAGGTTCCATCCTTGGCCCCCTGCTTTTTAATATCTACATGCTTCCTCTGGGGAATGTCATCAGGAAGCACAACATCAGCTTTCATAGCTATGCTGATGATACCCAGCTGTACATAGCTATGTCTCCTGATGACACAATACCAATAGAAGCACTTTTTAACTGTATTTTAGATGTAAAATCATGGATGGCAAATAATTTTCTGCAGCTCAACCAGGAGAAAACTGAAATTTTGGTTATTGGTCCTGAAGCCAAGAGAAAGAAACAGTTTCTGAAACTTAAAGAACTTTCATTTAATTTTTCTGAAACAGTCAGAAACCTGGGCGTTATTTTTGACTCCAAGCTATCATTTATCCCACATATCAAGCAGGTGATTAAAACAGGTTTTTATCATCTTAGAAATTTGGCTAGGGTCCGCCCAATTCTCTCTCTTGCTAATATGGAGACGCTGATTCATGCTTTTATAATTAGTAGAGTTGATTATTGTAACGCCCTTCTAGCAGGTCTTCCAAAAAATAGCATTAAAAACCTTCAGCTTCTCCAAAATTCTGCTGCAAGAGTTCTCACCAAGACCAGAAGGCGAGCTCACATCACCCCGATTTTAAAATCCCTGCATTGGCTCCCCATCTGCTTCAGGATTGATTTTAAGATACTTTTAATGGTTTTTAAATGTCTGAACGGTCTTGCGCCTTCTTATTTATCTGATCTTTTAGTTAAATATGAACCCTCGCAGACCCTGAGATCCTCTGGCACTGGTCTACTAATCATTCCAAATGTGAAAACCAAAAATTATGGAGAGGCACCTTTTCAATACTATGGCCCCCGTCTATGGAACAGTCTGCCAGAGAACCTGAGGACCGCAGAGAACATAGAGGTTTTTAAGAAAAGGCTCAAGACCTATCTTTTTAAATGAGCTTTTAGTTAGTTTTTATTATGTTAATTTATCTTGCTTTTATTCGTTTTATCTTGTTTTATGATTTTACAATGGATTATTTATACCTTTTTGGAATATTTTTTGTTTTCCCGTTTTATTGTTTGTTGCTTTTATCAAATGCTCCATTTTAATTTTAGATTTATATTTGATTATTTTTAAATCCAGTGCCTCCTCGGCTGGGTCCTCTCCCTCTGGGTCAGCTACGGTTCACCTGTTGCAGCTCTAGATGGGGACCTGCCTTGCCACCTTGTTGTGGTGGGGCTGAGTCTTCGCCTGTGATGCTGCATTAGACTGGCTATGTGGTTGTCCTCGGAGGAAGAGGTCCCAACTATAAGCGTGTCCACCAACCAACTTTCTCCGTGCTCAGCCTGTTTTCCAATGGTTTCCATCAGTTAAGGGGGTGGGAGTTGTGAAAGGGGTTGGGTGGATTGCATGTGTGTGCGTTGGGGGGTGGGGGGGCTATATTTTTATGGTTGTGCTTGTTTTTTAATCTGTTTTATTTTAATGTAAAGCACTTTGCGTTGTGCTTCATAGGAAAAGTGCTATACAAATAAAGTTTGATTTGATTTATCCATAAAAGTATTCAGAAGTTTGTGTCGGTGTCATTTACCTATTTTCTTCAAACTTTTTTTATACTCAAAGTGCTTTACAGGTCAATGACATGATCCACAAACATTAAAAAAAAGATTCCAAGTTTTCTTTTTAAATCAGCACCTTAAACCCCTTAAGCAGACCGTGAACCCTCTTTGGTGGGCTCCACCTCACTTCCACTGTGCAATTCTTGACAGTTGTTGAAACCTTCGTGGGTGAATCTTCAGGTTCTGAGGGGAGAGAAACATGAAAATATGACAACATGCGTTTAGGCATTAGTGTTAAAGCCAGATTACAAAAAGCAAGAAGCCCCTTTGACATCACCATGAAAGCATTCTAACCAAGTGTTCTAATTCACTGAGGAAACCAAGTCCAGCTGCCCCTTGTGCTGGTTGAACTCCCAATGTGTCAAACAGGTGGTATTAGACCTCATCTTTCAATTTGTCATATCAAAGTCTAAAAAGAAAAAAGGATTTTTGTTTGACTGAATAATGCGGATACATTCCTGACAAACTATGTTGCTTCAAAGGCACCAACATGATGACTGGTATAATTAAACACCAATCTACCCGGGTAATTTTGCTGCATTATCCAGTTTTACAGAAGAGTAAAGCAAAAGTAGTCACTGTAGCTTCTGAAAGTTCTCATGGTTGCTTACTTTCCTCTGCAGAGTATCCAATAGTTTTCTCTGGCTCCGGTCCTTTTCCGATGGAGTTAAGGGCCTGGACTTTGATCTCATATCGCTTGTAAGTACTTGTGTTTACAACCAGATATGGTGGGGATGTGACATCCACTTGTTTCCAGTTTGTTTCTCTTCCTGCACCCTCAGCTTCTCGCCAAAATACCCTATAGCGGAAATTGTCACCATTGTGGAAGCGCTTCTCAACTTTCTGTGATGGTAAGTAAGAATAAAAATACATTTTAATTAGGTGTTGCATTTCCAGTGTTCATTGTTTACACAATACATGAAGAACTCACAGTCCATGTGATGCTAAGAGTTCCTGAGTCTCTGGAGTTGCTGCCAACATGAGTAGGGTTTCTGTCAGGAGCTGGAAAAAAAAAGAGATTTCTTAAACACACACACAAACACACACACACACATTTCTTTCCCAACATACATACAAATGATAACGGCAAAATGGGAATAAGATCCAATGTTGCCCAACAGAACCATCAATGCCAGAACACAAACATGGGCTAATCTGGAGGTAAGAGGCGTGTCTCAGAAAAAATGGGTGAGAAATAAGAATTGCAATTCTACCAGCTGGTGGAGTAACATGGTCCTCTGTGGGTTCACTTGGACTGCTTTCCCCAACTTCATTAACAGCAACGATCTGGAACCGGTACGTGCAAAATGGGCGTAGGCTCAGCTGTACTTGGGTTTGACTTCCAGAAACTCTTTCCCACTTCTTCCAAATGGCCTTCCCTTCTCCGGTGTGAAGTTTCTCTTCTGCCTCCACAATGTACTCTACAAGGAGGAATAACAATGTTTGAGAAAAAAGAACAACAGCGCAAACAGATACTACTTGTTCTCTGCCTTTCAGCCACTCCCTCAAGGGAGTAGCTGAGGGTGAGTCGTCCATCTCCATTTAACTCTCTCCTCTTGATTTACTCCAACCACTGTCGTCCTTCTCTACATCCACAAACCTCTTCTGTGATCTACCTCGAGGTCACTTTTAACTTTATGATGCTACAACTCTTCAACAGATCAACCCCACCTCACCAAATATATGACAACATAAATGCGTTCCTGTTAAGAAACTAAAGTTCCTAACTAGATGATGAATGAGGTCAATGAGTTTAATAAGTGTCCCATAGGTGACGCTGCAAAAGGCACCATTGAATTCAGCCTGATATACCTGAAACTATATAATTGACATGTGTGTTACCTTAACAGCCATTTATAACAACAACAAAAAGCTTGTTAGCGCCACCGCGTGATGACTTGTAGTGGATTTTTCCATTTCACCTCTTTGGATTGTCTCTCCAGCAAAACGGACTTTTCCCATCTGAATACACCCTTACAGACTAACTCTCTGTCATTTAAGCTGGGTTCACCTACTTTGTGATGACATCATTCTCCACTATTGTGTATTTCTTGTGAAACACTCCTTTTTTCACTCTATTAAGGGCAACTTCTGATTGAATAATAAAAGCACTGCTTTCAGTGATCAGATGCCATGTCTTCAGAGAAGTTGTATTTCTAGTTGTATTGTATGTTGAGGTTGAGTCTTGACCAGACGGTGTGAGCGCATCACTCCTATACTACGCTCTCTTCGCTGGCTGCCTGTGTCTTTTAGAATTGTTTTTAAGATTCTACTTTTGGTTTTTAAATGCTTGAATGGTCTGGCACCTCAATATCTTTCTGAACTTTTACATTTATATGGTCCACGTCGAGTCCTAAGATCTGAAGATCAAATGCTTTTAATAGTTCCCGGGACTCGGCTTGTGACTCGGGGTGACAGAGCCTTTTCTGTAGCCGCTCCTAAACTCTGGAATGCGCTCCCCCTTTCCATGAGGTTTGCCAGATCAGTCAGTGACCTCAAGTCACTTTTAAAAACACATCTTTGTAATCAGGCTTTTAACTCCAATGATCAGGTTAGGGGGCCAGCCCGCTTTTGTTTTGTTTTATTTTATTGCTTTATTTCCTTTAATGTCTTATTGCTTGATTTTACTTGCTTTTATTGTATTGCATAAAGATTTTATGTATATTTGATTTTCTGTTCAGCACTTTGGTTACTTCGGCTTTTATAAGTGCTATATAAACAAAACATTGATTGATTGACATCCATTACCTGTGATGGGACTGTTGTGTGAGGGTCCTGCTATCCATCTGAGAAGGACTCTGCTGGCCCCAACCCCAGACAGGGTTAAAGACCTGGGGGGGAGTGGTGGAGCTAAGGACCCAAAAGAACTCTGTTAGTGTTAAACATGAAATGCTGCACAGATGACAGTGAACGCATAGACTGTCCCCAGAGTAACACACCTATAACAGTGATGGAGCCGTTGGCAGAGGCACGGTCAAGAACAGTGATGACCTCACAGGAGTAATGTGCACTGTCATTTAAATGGACTTTTGTCATTATCTTTGTGCCGTTGTTAAAGATTGTGTACCTGGATTTAAAAAGAAGACAAGTAAACACATAAATAATCCCACACTGTTTCCTGCATCAGTGGATTTACCTTCAGTCAGTCATTCCCCCTTTAACCCTGACCACTGCTAAAATTGTGATTCAATATCAATCTATTTATAATTAATAAGAAGCTCAACTTCAAAGCTGATGCCAAGGCTAAATCAATTCTCTGGCCACATATTAAACCTGGTCCCAAGACAGAGAAAGAAGATTTCTCTCTTTGATGGGAATGGTTCCTGGTACCCAATAAAGGTGACTGATTCCAACAGAACAGCCGGTTGTGCTGAAAATGATTGTTACCATGTAAGATGGAAACGCCCACATACGCTCTTAAAATAACTCTCAGCCAAAATCAAAGACTTGTGGTGAGGATTCTATGGCACATTGGAGCCCATGAACAAAACCTTTGACCTGACTGGATTTGGAAGAGCAGTCGCCAAAAGCAGGCATGTGGCCCACACTGAGCGGTCACAAATCAGTTTCAGCGATCACAAAAGGTATGAATGACCTTGCATGGTAAGCACATGAAAATGACATGTGCAAGTACATACATGTCCTACACATGTCCTTAGTTGATTTTTATGTCAGTGGTGCGGCACCAGGGGAAGAGTTTGGGTCAGTTTTGTGAAAAACTGTTGTGTGTGTTTACTTGTCATCTGGCAATGACTGTTGTAGTTCGATTCCATCTCTCTTCCATATGATGTAAAAATCATGTAGTCGAGAATCTTTGTAGAAATCACAGTCCAGGAAGGCCGTTGTTCCTTCCAGAACACGAATGTTCTTGGGGCCCTCAAATATTATGGTTTGATCTGACAAAAAAGCACAAGTTTTAATTCTAATCATTGTTATATAATCTGAATCCATCTATTTTTAAACCTTATTTTATGAGTTCTAAAGTTCCAGGGTCTCCAACCCTGTTCCTCATGAGCTATCGCCACGCTTGCTCTGCGGCTAACCCTGCTTCAGTAATTACAGCTCACCTGGATCAGGTGAGTTCAGTCAATCAGAAACTGGGCTCATTCATTCCAGCTAATCAGGAATTACTGAAGCAGGGTTAGCTGCAGAACATGCAGGACAGTAGCCCATGAGGAACGGGATTGGAGACGCCTGAATACGTTTTTAATTAGAAAGTGGTTGATCAATCTAAAAGAACAGAATCACAAACAAGTAATCAAAGTTTTGCTGCACAGCTCTTTAAAGAAAAACAAGCAACTTAACAGTGTGAGACTTACTGAAAACTTCGAGGTTAGCAGTGATGGAGATGTTTGTTGTTTTAACAGAACATGTGTAAGTTCCACTGTCTGCATGGCTCACACTGGACAACTTAATAGTCCCATTGGTAAAAAGTGAAGCCCTTGGATCCAAAAGCAAATGAACCATATCCTCTCGTGTCCTAAAAACACACACACACACACACAAAGACACAAGACACACATGCACAACATTTTAAAGTTGAATGAAGAGATGTTTACACAAGAACCCTTCAAAATAGAAAAAAAGCCAGTTTTCTTATGTTTCTGACTGTGGAAGCTTAGATTTGATCTTCAAGCACATTCATGGCTTGAAGAACATTTAATTTTCTATGTGCTATGTTTCATTGTATTTTATTCTCTATAGCAAAGATGTCTTTTAAACAGAGGTAGGTTAAGTAAAAAACAACGTGCTGTGAGGCAGCTAAGTAACAAATCACTGAGTAACTGGGTAAGAGATGGGTAACACAAGGTGTGATTTTGACAGGCTTCAGGAGGATCCTATGACATGAGCTACAGTGACCATGGAGACTGGGAGGAAGGTAACTGCTGTTTCATCTGGAATGAGAAACACAGATGAGGAGATCCTGGTGGAATGAAGAGGATCAGGAGAGTTGAGAGGGAAAAGGTTACTGAGAAAAAGTGGGGCTCGAGAGGACAGACCACAGGAGTACAGGGAGATGCAGTACAAGGTAAAGGTGGAGTAGGCACAATCCAAGCAAAAGGTGGATGAGGACTTTAATATGACAAGTTGGACACATGATGGATTATTACAGGTTAGACAGGAGGTCACAGGGATCAAAATCAGGGATGGAAGTGTGTTAACACATTCTACAAAGGTGACTGATGACATTGGGGCCTGCAGTGAGAGCAGGGAGCAGGTGGAGGAACATCTAGAGAGGTGGAGGTTTGCTCTGGAAAGGAGAGGAATGAATATCTGCTGCAGGAAGACGGAGTATGTGTTTGTACATGAGAGGAACTGAAGAGGAGCCGTGAGGTTACAGGGAGCAGAGGTGGAGACGGTGGAGGACTTTAAAAGGACTTTTAAAGTCAACTCCAGATCAGGGATAGGCAACTCCTGGCCTCGAGGTCTGCTGTGCCTGCATGGTTTCCAGATATCCAAGCTCTACTCATGACTGATTACCTGGTTCAGGTGTGTCCAGCCAGTTAGAACATGTCAGAGCAGGGTATGTTGGAAAACATGCAGGAATGCAGCCCTCGAGGCCTGGAGTTTCTTATCCTGGTCCAGATCAACGGAGAGTGTGTGAGCGAGGTGAGGAGACGTGTCCGAGCAGGTTGGAACAGGTGAAGGAAGGTTTCAGGTGTGATGTGTGACTAAATAGAGTCACCAAGAAAGAAAGGAAAGATGTAGAAGACTGTGGTGAGTTTAGAGACTGTGATGCAGAGACAGCAGGCAGAGCTGGAGGCAGCAGAGATGAAGATGATGAAGTTCTCTTTAGGAGTGACCGGGATGGATCAGGAATGAATCCATCAGAGGAACAGATCCTGGTAGATGTTCTGGAGAAACATGCAGGGAAGCAGATGGAGATGTTTGGACACGTTGAGAGGAGGAACTGTGATGATGATGATGATGATGATGGTAAAAGGATGCTGATGTTGGAGCTACCAGGGCAGAGGAAGACCAAAGAGCAGGTTCATGATGCAGAAGTTGAGGACAGGGTTAAAAGGAAGTAGATGATTCAATCAATATTGGTATCTTATTACATTTAACACATTTGGCAGCCTTTATGTAAGCAACAAGCAGGAGTGTGTATAATATGGGTCCTACTTGTCTTTGTGGTTGTAATATTGTGCATAATGTGGAGTTAAATCTTTTTTCTAAAAACTTGTTTGAACCAGAACTGACTCAATAAAGGCTAAATGCCTTAGTGAAATCAGAGACAGTTGTGATGTGTTTCTCACCATTTCGTATGTGGTCGAGGAGAGCCAAAAGATTCGCAGTGCAGGTAGACGTCAGTGCCCTCAATGACTCGGTACACAACCCCGTCAGATGAGAGGATCTGAGGCGGGAGCTCTGAAAGACATACAGAAACATCATTAACAATCACTCAAAGAGGAACAATACCAAATATATACCAAAACAGTAGATCGAGTTCTACAGAACAAATGCCATTCTCACACAACACTAGACGCTGCATGGGCAAACCTCACAGAATATGTTGCAGTAAATCAAAGATATCTGTCACATGTGCAAAATAATGGGCTTCTTAATGGATTTGGCTGCATTTCTGACAGTTGAGCAAAGTGTAGAGGTAGATGAAAATAGCACATATATTGAGAAACGTAGAACGGCTGTTTCTGTGCCTTTATCATGAAAGGCTGCAGTTGTTAGCTGTGAGGAGGAAGCACAAAAGGCTGTAAAGGTAAAGGCCGGTGTGCATATTTCTTCTGATGTAAATAATGTTGGAATCCCCAAAGCAAAGATCGTTGGGAATTGTGTCTTATTGCATTGCACTGCTATCCAGAAGCTTCTGGATGAGTTAAGAACTGAAGAGTCATGACTTGATGCTGTGCTCCTCCCTTTCCTGTTCGCCTAACAGGTGTGGGTTGAAGGCAGGCAGGTATGAAGTGAGTGAGAAGTGGCAGTTACAGCTACGTGTGTTATGTAGCTTACTCTTGGTGACTCTGACGGTTGCTTTGGCTGAGCCAGCTGTTTTCCTGTCTACTTTGATGTTTTACTTATTATTCCTCTATCTACTTTTGTTTTTGAACTTTCATTGATTCCTCTTGCCTTTAGGCAGGACATTAATAAACAAAGTTCATGAAACTTTCCTCCTTGTGGGCCAGTGTGCCTGCCTGTGCCAGTTGTGACAAAAGTTGACATTGTCATGTCTATAAATGTTCTCTTTTGTAATGTAAAATTCATTAGTGCAGGTTACCTGCACAAACCTCTTCTCCAGCACCTCTCCTGTGCTGTGCTGTGGTCTCCTCCCGCTCTCCAGGCCCTGCTTGGTGCTATGTGGCCCCTGGTACCGATTGCTCTCACCACTGCATGTACGCCTTCTTAATCCCGTTCTTAGTGGTCTTTACTAACTCGGTGTGTGCTGCATTGCCTCGAGTATCCTCCCTCAGCTTTCATATCACAAAAACCAGGCTCTAAATGTGTACATACCTACAACAAATAGGTTGGTATTCAGCAGGAGAGAGCCATGCCTGTTGGTGGCTTCACACTGATACACAGCTGTGTCGCTGACTTCAACGTCCCTCAGTATCAATGAGCTGCCGGTTATACTCCGACGAGGGTCATCATCCACCTCTGCACGCAGTTGGAGCAAGAAAAATAAGAAGGGTGTGACAAGAATATTGAATTATTACAAAACATTCATCATTAGTTATACTAGATACATCTTGTTGCCCCATTTCTGGTGATTGCCACATAACTGTTTTGTTTTGGGATGGTGGGCCTGGGTCAGTGTGTCGGCCGACAGAAGCAGTGTACCAATCAGGGGGTGTGTCTAAACGTAAACATTTCTGTTTTTGCAGAAAGCCACACATAACCACATTTGAAAAATCTCTTCCTGTAATCTTTACAGGAAAAATCAAACTGAAACATTTCAAAAATGAAAGAATAAATGTCTGTCCTCTCCCGTCATCGTCGCTTTGAGACTTTGGAGGCTGCAGCTGCTCACACATTAACAGTTTGTTCAAACTTCTTAATAGTGATGGAATTCTGGCTCTTCTTAACCATCCGGCTCTTTGAAACTTGTGCACAAAATGAATAATGTAAAAAAATGTATTTAGAAACAACAAATGTCTCATCTTTGTGAAGCTGATCTGGTTTCTTCTGTCAGTAATGATCTGTCTGTTCTGGAGAAGGTTGTTGTGGAGCCGGTTTTGTTTGAAACTCTTTTCTTCCAGACTCTAAATTCTGCTTCATATTATCATTAGCAGTGAAAAGGTTTCAGATTGTTCTCCTTTTTCCAGTCTCACTCATTTCTTTACATTTTGTGTTGATGGTTTTTTTGTCGTCGTTATGTCTCTATCTCTCCCTCATGTGCATCTCCTCCCCACTGCGCTCAGGGCTTGACTGCATGATGCATCTGCGCAGACACGTATTGATCAGTCATGTGCAGCTTGAAGAGAAAAAAGCAAGAAATAAAAATGATCAGCTGCTCTGTGTCCTCAACTCAAATTCTTCATTATTCTGCTGCAGATGGACATATATCCATGACTTTTTAACCAGTACAGTGTTCTGTCATTTATTGTAGGAGTTACGTTCTAAAAGAACTCATGAAGGTGAAATCTGTGAATTAGGATCACAGATGTTTAACTCCTCACTACACACTTTACACTTTTCTCAGACAGACATGAACATTTTCACACTTTTGTTTAAACTCTAAAGTTCAAACCTTTGTAGAAAAATAAGTCCAGGGTTATAGAATGAAGACAAAGATCTGATCAGATTTATGGAGATCTGGAGAGCTGTGCGTTTCTGTACAGGAGACACAGCACAGAGGAGACTGATTGACAAGGTCTCCAGCCAATCAGGACACAGAACAGGGCGCTGTTTGTAAAAAGAAAAGCAGCAGAATAATTGCTCAAACCCAGAAAGGTGAACTTCTGTGGAAAGAGAGCGCTGTGTTCTGTTCTATTTGACAGGGATTTGTTCATATAGATGTAGAAGGGTGGAGTAAAAAGGAACGTTCTGTGTGATCCTTGATCATGCAGCCAAATTGAAAAGAAAAAAAAAATCATGCCTCTGATATTGGTCAGGGGGTCGCACCAAATGCGGAGGCGGGCCGTAGTTTGGGAATTCCTGATCTACACCAACCACATTCAACAAGGTGACTAAAATAAAATGTTTGCATTCAGATCGCTGTAGGTTGGACTGATCTCATTAGCAGTCAGCATTGCATCAATCCTGAAAAATGTTGTGTGTAGTAATAACCTTGAGTCAGTATTTCAGAGAACTAGAGTCTTAAAGTCTCACTCCAAAAAGTGATCTTTTAATTACGATTATGCTGTTTTTAGCTAAAATAAAATTCCTGTGTTGCTTGCTAGGACACAGAGCTGTACTACGGTACATACTTAGAGTGGTAGTAGTTCATCAGAAATTTGCCTTTGAGTTGTCGGCGGAACTGTTGGCATGGAGTAAACGCGCCCCGTGTTCCATTACCCATCTGTCCATACTCGCTCCCGCTATATTACAGCCCCTCAAACCCTCAGCCTAACAAAAATGGCGAGCGAAAGTGGAGCTTTCCAGCTGTACAGCTTTGATCCAGATTCCAGCTCAGACGAGGAAAACAAAGACGTTCATGGATCTGTTGGTCTGTGAGTGGATGCATCAGAATGGAGCAGAGCAGGGATCTTGTGGCCCGCCCAGTGTGTTCTCTACATCACAATTATGCATTTTTTTCATCTGGTCCTGATTCACAACAATTTCTGTCCTCCATGATCAGAAAAATCCTACAAAAATATTCTGAAAACACCATTTTCTTCAGAGTGGGTCCCTACCTCAAGAAAGTTTTGTCTTCTAAGAAACATTTTCTATGAGATCAAGACATGTATTGAGGTTACCCTGTCAAACATTTTAGATATATTTTGATGGTGTAGTGAAGTGACTTTTCTCAGAATTGAGTTGATGTCTGTATATAAAGACAACAAGAAGACAGGAAACAAATATTGACTAAGTACAAGATCAATGAGAAGCCTACCATACCTGCCAGGGGCTGTCCATTGATGCTCCAGGTTATGATGGGGACTGGGATGCCATCAGCCAGACAGTCAAGTCGAATCGTTTCTCCTGGAGCATACATAAGGTTCTGGGGCACCTTCACCCAGTAAGGAGCCGCTAAACAAAAAACAACAACAGAAATATACCAGTCCATTAGCATGCATGTACATGTAAGCAACTGTAAACAATACAAGGAAAAGTAAAGAAACAAAATGGAAATGAACTAAGAACAAAAACAAAAAACGGATTAACATAATTTGACCAAAAACATACCGTATATACACTGCATCTGGAAAGTATTTCCAGCGCCTCACTTCTTCCACATTTTATGCTGTCACAGCCTTATTTCAAAATCAGTTTTCTTCCTAAAACATTCTTTGAAAAACACCCCATAATGACAATGTTGAAAAAGTTATTTTGAAATTGTTGCAAATGTATTAAAAATAAAACCTGAAAACTGACATGTTCATAAGTATTCACAGCTTTTCCTCAATACTTTGGCAGGAATTTCAGCCTCAAGCCATTTTGAATATGACGCCACAAGCTTGGAACACCTTTCTTTGGACAGTTTGGTCCATTCCTCTTTGCAGTAGCGCTCAAGCTCCATCAGGTTGGATGGGGAGTGTGGGTGCACGGCCATTTTCAGATTACTCCATAGATTCAGGTCTGGGTTCTGGCTGGGCCACTCAAGAACATTGACAGAGTTGTTCTGAAGCCACTCCTTCCATATCCTGGCGGTGTGCTTTGGATCATTGTCTGAAAGATGAACCGTCGCTCCAGTCTGAGTTCAAGAGCGCTCTGCAGCAGATTTTCATCAGGATGTCTGTGTAAATTGTTACAGTCAGCGTTCCCTCTATCCTGTCGAGTCTTCCAGTTCATGCTGCCAAAAAACATCCCCACAGCATGATTCTGCCACCACCATGCTTCACTGTAGGGATGGTATTGACCTGGTGATTAGCGGCGCCTGCTTTTCTCCACAGGCCTGATTGGTGTAGAGCTGCAGAGATGGTTGTGCTTCTAGAAGATTCTCCTCTTTCCACAGAGGAATGCTGGAGCTCTGAAAGAGTGCCCATTGGGTTATTGGTCACCTTCCTGACCAGGGCCCTTCTCCCCCGATCACTCAGCTTAGTTGGCCAGCCATATCTAGGAAGAGTCCTGGTAGTTCCAAACTTCTTCCACTTACAGATGATGGAGGCCACTTCGCTCATTGAAACCTTCACGGCAGCAGAAATGTTTCTGGACCCTTCCCCAGCCTTGAGTCTCAACACAATCCTGTCTCAGATGTCTACAGACAATTCCTTTTGTTTCATGCTTGGTTTGTGCTTTGACATGCACCGTCCACCCTGGGAACTCATGTAGACAGAGTCGTACCTTTCCAAATCCTGTACAATCCACTGGATTTACCACAGGTTGGCTTCTATTAAACAGCTGAGGCATCTCAAGGCTCATCAGTGGAAACAGAAGAAACCTCAGCTCACTTTGGAGCTTCACAGCAAAGGTTGTGGATACTTCAATACATATTAGTTTTTTTAGGTTTTTTACTTTTAATACATTTGCAACAATGTCAAAGAACTTTTTCAACATTGTCATTATGGGGTGTTTTTCAAAAAATGTTTCAAGAAGAAAATGGATTTAATCCATTTTGAAATAAGGCTGTGACATCATAAAATGTGGAAGGAGTGAGGCGCCGGGAATACTTTCCAGATGCAGTGTATGTTGTAATAGAGCTGTGAAGGAAAAATGAATGTCCACCAGCTTTTCTTTTTATTGATTTTATTCGCAGAGATTCTTTTATTGCTTGCACAGTTGCTTTTTTTTGCTGTAATGGTGTGCCTCTGCCATTGCAGTAGCAGAGATTTTGAAAGATAAAAGTAAAAAACAAAACCAAGGAAAAGAAACTTGCTGCTTTTGCAAAGGAAGGATTCTTTGTTAAAAATGAGTCTGCTTACCTTCCACTGTGACAGTAAAGGTGTGTGTAGCCAAACTAAAATTGTTAGAGGCTCTACATTCATATTCTCCGTCATCCTCCTGGCTGATGTTACCAAAATAAAGCCAGCGGTTGTAGTTCATGTGTCTGCTGCTCATGTCCTTCAGGGTGCCATCCTTCTTCCTCCACTCAACTATAGGTGTGGGTCTGCAGAGAAAGATGTGAAATTGGTTGTAAATGCATGAGCCTGTGAACAGACACGTGAAACTGTCTGAGTTTGGGAGATGTGGGGAACTCTGAGACAAGTGTGTAAATGTCCTTATTCACTCAGCTCATGTTTTCATAGGATTACTTGTTTCAAAAACATTACATTTCAAATGGGTATCCATAAAAAACTGTTAGAGGATCTGCAGGTACTTGGATATCTAATTGGACGTACAAAAATGGTTAGCACCAAAAATAGGCAGTGCATCTTGATCATTTTTAGCCATCTAGAGTTTCAGAAAGATCTTTCAGATCTTTGTAAGTAGAATGCAATCTAATATGCAGTCATATGTTGGGGCAGCAGAGTCCTGTACAAGATAGTGCAAGATAGTCTTTATAGTTTGAAGTTAGAGATTATCAGAATCAGCCTCTCACTTTCATGTTTCATTTGGTTCTGACCTGTTAATGTTTGGGATGCTCGCAAAAAACCTGACTGACTTTGAAATTATTGAAGGCAGAAACAAACTATACAGAGGAAGAAACAAAACATCCAGACAGAAAACTGTTCAAAAAAGTTTGAAAATCTATTAAAGAAGATCATTGATTACAATAGCTCATTGTTCACCTGCATCAAAGCAAAATTTTAGTGTGCACAAAATGAAAAAGCAGACAGAAACTAAAGTTTTGCAAAGATCCTTACAGGCCCTTCGGAATACATTCTAGGAAGATGTTATCGCCCTTGATGGCCAGCACGGAGGAGTGCAATCCGGTGGGACGGAACAGTTCCGTTTTCCTGCCAGGAATGACATCATTACCTAGACAAGCAAAAGCAATTTAGTCAATCAATTTATCATACATTTTCCATCTCAAGAGAAAGGCTAACAATTACATGCAGTTTCAAAGAGAGTACTTTTTCTGTTCATGTAAATACTTTTGTGTCAGAAGCAAAGATTAGTTTGATTTCTTAAAATACATAAGCAGCATGTTAACGCTAAAGGGATGATTTGGAGCCAGGAATAGTCATAATCACTCATACCATTATGTCTCTATATTTGCCCCTTTCTGCAAGTAACACATTTTTCCTCTGACACTGTTTATGTGAGTGGGAACTTACTTGGCAGAACTGTGAGACTGACAGTAGTTGCAGTGAGGATTGTCAAGGCAGCTGTATACTGAGCATTGCAGCTGTAGTCATCTTTACTATCACTACTCAGCAGATTGGAAAAGTACAGGTTTCCATCCAGCCCAGTTATTACTCTGTCACTCTGCTTAATATGTAACATTGCTGTTAAGGAACACAAGTCACAAGGAGTCAGAATGAGCCTCATTCAAATCCAATCAGACATACAGTGGCGCTTTACATAGTGTAACACAAGGGGCTGTACAACAAAACAAATAACATAAAAACAAGCACAAAAATGTCGGTTGAATTTCATTGACAAAGTAAAATGGTTAAGAAATTCACCCCAAACCTTCTGAATTTTGCAATTTAAACCCCAAAACCCCTGGGGAAAATGTTTCAGGTGTTTAACTCTTTGTGATCCTGTAAGTAAGGCCTTAAAAACATAAAAATGAAGACAAGCCAAAAACAAAAGAAATGAATAATGTTAAAATGGTTGTCATTGTAGCCAGTAAAAGCAAAAACACAAACAGACAAAGAAACAAACAAACAGGAAATGGATAGGAAAGAAGACACACAACTAAAGTAGGAGACAGACATACTGATGTCCATCCAATGAATTTTCAGAGGACTGGAACTCTGCGGAGGGTTGCAGGTCAGGACGATGCTCTCTCCCTCATAGGCTTTTTTATGCTGCTTTTTATGATTTGGAGTAACAGGACTCGCTGAAACAAGAGCAGCAAAACAAAAATGTGTCTTGAAAGAACAGAATGTTTTTTTACTTGTGCTACATTTTTACTGATTAATTTGAAAAGCTTTGGTTGATGCAAGGAAGTTCTGGAACATAATAGGTCAAAGGTTGAAGCATAAAAGACAAAAACAATCAAAGGTTTAACAAACTTAATAAAATAACAACCTTTTTGTTTCTGTGATTTCATGTTTTTGTGTGAATATCTGAAACGTGATTTCAGTTTTTAGCTTTTTTTTTTTTAAATAATGAAGGCCTGCAGTGCAGTGATTTGTAAAGCCTTCTGACCAGATCTTTACACACATGACAACACTGCAGGAGCACAGCAGATCCACAATCACAGAGTTCCAAATGTTCATCCATTCATTTTCTAAATCCTTTCGGGGTCACGGGGCTGCTGGAGCCTAACCCGGCAACTCATGCGCGAAGGCAGGAGACACCCTGGACAGGTCATCAGTCTGTCGCAGGGCCACAATCACACTCACATCCACACCTAGGGACAATTTAGAGTGACCAATTAACCTATGAAGCACATTATTGGACAGTGGGAGGAAGCCGGAGAAAACCCACGCATGCACGGGGAGAAAATGCAAACTCCACACAGAAAGGCCCCCCACTGGTGACACTGTTTCAAGCCCCCCAGCCGGGACTTGAACCAGGGGCCTTCTTGCTGTGAGGACAGAGCGCTAACCACTGCACCATTTGAATATCGTCATACACAAACACTATAGCCATGGATCAGTGGTTTTTTTTTGAGTCCCTCTCTTCCCACAGTAGAAAACAATAATGATGAGAGAAAAATCTTTTTTTTTTTTTTAAGATTTTTTAAGATTTAAGTAAACTGTAACTCATACATCTGGAAGCAGAATAACAGAAACAGTTAAAGACAATGAGCTAAACTCCATTCAAGTACTCAATAAATCGATGTGATTAATTTATCTTGAGAAGTTTTCTAGTTATCTCTTACTATTTTACCTGTACAAAAACCAACACATGTATTAGGGGTGTATTGATGAGTCTATTTATCCAACCAGATCAATCTTTCTCAGACAAGTTGTTAAACAAATTGAGCTATAATACAATCGGTAATCAATATTGGAAAATACCATTTGGACTGAGACATGGTTGGTTTGTTTTACTTTAAGGTCCATCCCAGCAGACAACACTCATGTGATGCAGCAGAAACTGATCAACCATCATTCCAGTCCAATGTGTGGAAACACTTTGAATTGACAAAGTCATGTGACCATACAGTGTGCTAGAATGTTCTAATAATGTCCCTTTGGATTATTCTGATGTGGAAAAACAACAGTGGAATGAACTTTATCAAACTCAGACGTGAATGGATTTAACATTCATTTGTGTTTGTTTGTACACATATTTATTTACACTTGATTATCTTGATGAAACACAAGAATCTGGAAAACTTCACTGTTCAGTAGAAGATATTTATCTCTGAGTCACACTGTTGAAGTTCTGGATGAAGATGTTCTGATCCATTTTAGATCAGAGAATCGGATTGTTGAACCAAGATTGATTATGAATCAGACTGTCAACCACATGACATGATATGAATTGTTGTTCAAACGAATCGTTACACGCCTAGTGTAAAGATTACATGTACAGTCTGGGTTGTGTTGTGTTTTGAATGTATTATGTACGTGAATTGACTACTTACATTCAACAATGACCTTAACTTCTTGTGTCATTGCAGTCCCCAAAGTGTTGGAAGCGTAGCAGCGGTAGTTTCCTGCATAGTTCTTTATGGCCTCCTCTCCTTTTGTTAGCAAAGTCCCAGATCCTAAATGTTCTGTATCAAATTCTTTTCCATTTTTTATCCATCGGATACTACAAGTAAACGGACAGAAAAAAAACCCTGAATATTAATATTTAAATAATATTTTAAGACTACGATGTAATGGTTATCAATGGTAACAAAAAGGATTAAACAACATTTTAAAAAATGAAAGATTTACTTTATAAAATACTTTTGATCAAAATGTTTAAATGTAATTACTACACACTAAGTCTGGGTTAATAACTTTTTGTAGAAAGAATGAAAAACATTTGAATACATTTTATGTAGAAACTACCTGTCTAAATCACAGTGAACCCATATTTTAAAGTAGCAAACAAAGGAAAGAAAAACAGATTTTGCATTTCATGTTTTGTAAAATCTATTTACAAGCAAGTACAGACCCTTTTAAAATCACAAACAAGAGTATTCATTTCCAAAATCCCATTAAAAAAATTACACTTTTATAGAATATAGAGTTAAGGCCCATTTGTCAGGAGTCTCTCCTCGATCTCTCCCTGTGGTCACCAGTGAACGCCATCTCCTGAATACTGACACTCAATCTCCCATCAACCCCAGCACAGTGTCTGGATGCCTCCCACCAGACTCTCATCAGCTAATCAGCCTCTTTAGCACTGCTCAGAACCACGCTCGGTGTGAAGTATTGTTTGTGCCATCCAGCCTGCATGCCGATCGTTTCCTCCAGATCTGGTAACCTGTTTACCTTCGACTGGACTCTGACCCTGATTTAGCTTTGCGTCCTGTCTGTCTGTCTGAGGCAATAAAACCTGCCGCACATGGAAGCAGCTCCCTGCCTGTTTGTGACGCCACTGTTTAATTGATTTAAATAATTTTATTGGTTTGTTTTACATAAATTTGAGTTCCAGCTCATAAAACCCACAAACAAACAATGAACCCACAAATAAAAATTGAATATTGTGAAGAGATCTGCCCACATATTGCAGAGCACGAACGTTTTAAAGTGAGTTTAACACAGAGTGTACTACTTTTTTTTTGGTTTAAATGTTGTTAAATGTTGTAATCTGGTTGGTTCATCAATTCAGGAGTGACTTTTTGTAAAAAGGGGTAAATTCAGTGAGCAGTACATGCACAAGGACCAGCTTCCTACCTGGTCCCTTTCTACTATCATGAAAAAAAAAACGTGCACTATACATTAGTCGAAATATTACATTAATTTCATATACACATAAGATCAATCCAGACTTTCCGAATGCATCTGATTTTTGTATTTAAAGGTCATGTTAAATGAAAAAAAGTTCTCAGAGAACAACTAACCTCAAAGACACCTATGAAGATAGCCTAACGTTTTTTGTTTGCACAACTATTATGGCAACAAATAAATGATACAATGATAAATGTAGTTTTAAATTGGAAACATGGGGTAAAATGTTGGGGGTCATAAATACATATTCAGTATTTCTAAAAACTTTCTAAGAAGATCTTTGTGTAAAATTCAATCTTTGTTTTGACGATCACTGGTCCACACGCCCGCTGTTCTGCTAGCGTCTTCTACCACATTTTTGCACCTGCAGATTGCCTCAGATGGGACTGCAGTTTGGAGACTGGCCCCAGGACTGCTGCTATGTTCTGGTGAAAGTTAGATCAGCATTTTTGGATGCATGAAGTTTATATGTGACTAGTGGTACTCTGAGGCAAATATCCTGTTAAGAAGCTTGGTGGCCAGAATTTGGACATACCTGCTGTTGTGCTTTGTAACCTCAAATTAAAACAAAGCATACTCTTCCTTTTCTTCTGAATATGAGCAGAAATTCACGTGTGTACCTTGGAAAACTTAAGAAACATTATGCAATAAGTGCCTTGGAAATCTACATTCCTGTACTTACGAGGGTGTAGGGTTTCCAGATGCACTACAGTTCAGGTCGATGTCCTCCCGAGAAAAGGCAATGATAGATTTAGGAAACTTTGTGATCTGTGGAGGCTTTAACACTGAAAACGGACAGAGAAAATGGCATTGTAGAAAATGTGTGAGTATTTTGAGATAAAATTTTTGTATTGAGATGGAAACTTATGAACAGTGAAACATGTTGAAGAGTTTCAAACAGAGTTTGTGGGGATGGAGTTGTGTCATCCTAATTGCTGTGGGTAAAGAGGCATCAAGCTAAAACCAAAAAAGATCCACACGTAGAGCCACATGTTGTCTCATCATCACTGTTCAGGCTTGCTTTGAGCCATGCCTGGCACACCTGAATAAATGTTGGTTGCAATGCTCTGTGGTTAGCCTAGAGACCGATTGAGTAAAGATTGTTTGGAGTATGTCAAATAGAGAGCCAAAAGTGTTTTTAGAAAAAAAATCAAGATGAAAAAATATCGAACCAGATAGCTATTTTCAGTTTTTTACAGTACTCAAAGAATTACATAAAGAAAAAAACCTAAATGTTTTCATTCAAAGCTAATGGAATCAAAGAATAAATGCAAATGTTGTTAGAACTGAACACTTGGTGGTACTATTCAGCTCACTAATGCTCAAGTACATTTGCAGTTCCAGTGTTCTCTCGCTGTTTTGCAGTTCTTCTTTTGGGGTCTCCCTATAGCTCATGATTTTTTTTTAGTATGATTTTTTTTAAACGGCATACTGTGTTCTGCATCCTGATTGGTTTTTGACCTTGTCAGTCAATGTCTTCCATGTGGAGTCTCCTGTATGCCTTCAGTTTGCTAATTCTACATGAATTTATAGTTTTATTATATTATCCTGGACTTATTTTTCTACGAAGGTTTGAACTTTGAGAGTTTAAGCAAGAGAGAAAAGTGTGCAAATGTTCGTGCCTGTCTGAGAAAGTGTGTAGTGAGGAGCTTTAAAGCCTTAAAATATCTGCAGTCTTCACAGGTTTTATAAATCGTGGGTAATTTTAGAACGTAACCCCACTATAATTGAGAGAACACTGTACAGAGACTGGTTAAAAATGTTTCATTATTTCAGTCTATATTCGATTGTGTGACAAAGCATTAATTATTTCTAATGAATGAACTATAATGTTATTTGGTACCAGAAGTAATAAAACACAATGAATGTTTGCATGTTCATTGATGCTTTTGCTCAAAATTTTGAAATCTAAATATTCTACATTAGAATTTTTCATGTGATACAATTTTTAGAAGAACATTTGAACTCATTGAAATTGCCCTTTGTGTAAACTTTTTGAGAGTTTTTGATCTGGTAGGAATAGTGGTTGCTTCAGACACTGTTGCTATTCTGCAGTTTACACTAGAAATGACCGTCTATAAGGGAACCAGAGAAATAAAATGGAATAATGAATGACAGAGGTGAGCAGTTACATTTTAAACATGTTATGCAACAAGAAGACACTTACTGTTATGTAGTTTATCTGTTTGTTCACAAGAAGGCAGTAATAAGAAAAAAGACAGGTAAGTTTATAAAGTATCACACCTGTAAATTGAAAGGTTAGAGTTTACATATGTCCTGCACAAATGAGTGACATTCAATAATGTGTAGTAGATGATTTACAATACAAGAAAGAAACCATATTTTCACAAACATCTAAAAATTAGTTTGTGTTGAAGAAATACAAAATGCCTTCTAAATGCAAACACACAAACTGTGCAACCCCATCAAAGTTTGGAGAGGCTATCCCTCTTTCTAAAGCATCCAAGTCCCAAAGGTTCAATGCCTTCAGAGAACAACAGCAACAGGTCTTTGACCCATCATACTTTTCTAACAGTAAAACATTCAAGAATAGATCATGATTCAGTCTATCAAACGCAAGTAGTAGTATGTTTTGATGACGTATGTAAATGCGTCTTTTGTTTTCGGTGAGCAGAGTAGCGTTAGGCTATTGCAGGACTCAGAAATATGTTAACCTCTGTAGTGAGTTGATTGATAATCCTAAAAGCTGTACTTCATTTTTAACCCTTCATCGAGAGAAGGATTAAGTTAGAAACTGCTCTTTTATTGATTTATGTAGCAAGGTATTATTTTACTTGCTGGAAGATATTTTAAAAACATTTGGTTGTATTATAACTTTATAAAATAGTCATCTGATATTTTCTGTGATCATTCTAATCAATTTGACCGCTCATATGACCTAGATGCAATAAAGAACTTTAAAATACATTAACACGATATTCAAATATCCATCCATCCAAAGAACCCCGTTGAATCCCTTTCAGGGTCATGGGGTTGCTGGAGCCTAACCAGCTACTGTTGGGTGAAGGTGGTCGCCAGTTTGTTGTAGGTCCACACACTCACAGACTCACACACACACCAAGGAACAATTTACTGCCATGAAGCATGTTTTTGGACTGTGGGAGGAAACTGGGGTTCCCAGAAAAAACCCACATATGCACAGGGAGAACATGCAAACTCCACACAGAGAGGCCCCCACTGTGCTAACCACTGTGCCACCATGCAACCATATTCTAATACTGAATAGGAAATGCAGACAAAAAGTACACGATTCAATAAAAAATGATATCATTTTGAATTCATAGTTCAGAATTCGGTCCACTTTCATGTACAGTCAATGGTATTAACTCAAGAAATCCATGAACTTTTTTTATTCCATCACTATCAATGGTGTTGTCCAGGTGTGAAGCGAAAAATTGAAAAGCAAATTATTAATGTCAAGAGGAAATAATCATTGAAGACATGTTTTGGTGTAAATTCCTCACACATAAATTCAAATACCGTATTTATCTTTTGCATGTGTTTTTTTGTTTACATTGGTGTTAAGCCAACAGAGACGTCTGAAGATGCCGCTGCAAACAGGCGTTATAAAACTAACACACACACCAAAAAACACCGGAGCCAACTTCCTTCATGAACACAAAAGATGTCATTTCAACAGACTTGTCGTCACTTTCATTAGAATAGTTCATTCTTCTGTTGAAGTGCAGAATAAAAACCACTGATGACTGAAGCAGTACTCACAGTGCTTAGGGATGTGGATGGCTCCATGAGCAAACGGACGCTTGGAGAGCAGGGAGGACAAAGAAAGGAGTAGAATCAGAGGGAGAAGTGGGGAGCCCAGCCCCCAATAGCCCCTCCAACGATGCTGAGGCACGCACATCTTTCAGTATCCCATCCAACACACACAAGACACCCCTGCGCTCATTAGTCCTTGGAACCTCACCGCGCTCTGGCTTATGTGCTAAATGAAGCACACAATCCAGGAACTTCCCGATGCTGTTCTAAGAAGTAAGCAGCCGTGTGATTTAAACTGGGAGGAGGAGTGGGAGGTGGGTTTGGGTAGGGTTGGGACTTGCTTTGCGGTTTAAGGTGAGAGACTGAGTTTCTTGCTCAGCACCACTGTCTCATGCTCAGGTGTCAGCTGTGGAGGAGAAAACAGAGGAGAAAGAGGGGTAGATGGGCAGCAAGTCAAGAGGAAAGTCACAAACATTAAATCCATTTTTCTATTTAAACTCAAGACTTCAAGCATTGAAGACCCTGACTTCTGGTGGGGCACCTAAGAATCATAATAAATAATCATTTGTCTGTTTGCCATGCTATTTGTTTGTCCCTTTTTCAGACACTCAAAGTGCTTACAGTATGCATCTGTTATTCATTCACCTCTCATTCATACTTGTGATGGTAAGCTACTGACGTATCCACAGTTGCCCTGGGGCAGACTGACGGCCAGAGCGCAGAGGTAGCCTGGTCAATCGAGGATCACAGGTTCACAGGCCCATAAGTTGAAGTGTCCTTGGGCAAGACACTGAAGTCCACATTGCTCCTAGTGGTTACAGTTTGGTGCCAGTGTGTTCAGCAGCATCAGTGTGTGAATGTGTGTGAATGGGGCTGTGACTGTAAAGCACTTTGAGCCTTAGAGCAAGGTAGAAAAGTGTCATAGAAGTATGGGAAATGTATCATTTTTAAGGATTTTAGATCCATGGATAAATCAAACTGCTTTTTGATGGTTAAAAGCTTCCAAACAAAATGTTGACATTTTGTCTTTTGCAATTTTGTTTGTGCTGACATGTAACGCTTTCGTTGAAAAGGGTTTAGACAGTGTAAATCATCTGATTCTAATGCGGAGAAAAGCAGCTTTGCATCACATGCAACACTTTACATTAGTTATTTGCCATTATTTATGTTAGTTATGCAACACTTTTCTAAAACATTATTAAATGTAGCATGTCAGTACAAAGCTGATTTTTACCACATCAGAATCTGTTGGAATTATGTCAACTGCATAAACCTGCATGTCCAAAGTCCGGCCCGCGTGGGCTAAATGCAGCCTGGATTCAAATTTCCACCGGCCCACAACGTCCTGTCAGAAAGTCAATAATATGCAGCCCCCAAAACTTTCTAATAACTGTATGTTCATTTTTTGGATTGTGATTGGCCAAATTCCACTATTAGCTGAAGCAAACTATACCTGTGGCAACACTGGCACGGATCCCTTCTGAAACACTTTCTTGCCCATTTCCAAAATGTCAGGTGTAAAGAATTAAAACCAAAGTTGAAAGCGAGGACCAGCGTTGTGGTCCTGAGAATTGGGGACATTTCATTGGATATGGAAAGACTGAGGGAAAAAGAGTTGGGTTTGTATTTATGCCATTAGCCTGCGGCAAAGAAAAGACACAATCCGACACCTCTCAACTGCCAATGGCATGAACGTGAACGCAGAGCTTTAAGGGCCAAACCAGTAAAACAGATTTATTTGTTTCTCTGATCAAACCAGAGTGGTTTGTACTTCTCAATACGATGTCTATTTTTCTGTTTTCGTGATTTAAATTTGGAAGTTTACAGTGAGCATTCATTCATTCATCTTCCAATCCGCTTTATCCCTTTCGGGGTCACGGGGTTGCCGGAGCCTAACCCGGCTACTCATGGGCGAAGGCAGGGGACACCCCTGGACTGGTCGCCAGTCTGTCGCAGGGGACAGTGAGCATTCAAAAGTGAATATTATGAAACGTTGCTCGTGAATCCAGATTTAATGTTGACTAAAGTTTTTTTTTTTTACTGAGCTTTTTCTTCTTTTTATCTCTGCTCTTCAAATCAGAAATTCACATCAATTTGGCAAAAGAATTTTAGATGCATTTCTGTTCTGAAATGAAAATTATCCCATTGTTACAAAAAAGTTTTCATTAAATTCTTAATTTGTAAATAACGTTATTAGAATATTTAAGAATGCAGGCCCTCGCACATTTTTGGCTCACCAAATCATACCCTCTTTACCAAAAGTTTGGACACCCCTGGCATCTGCAGTCTAACTGGGCAAGCGGTCCGGCTCCGGAGCGGTCTAACCACAGCAGGTAACTCACACTGACTACGGATCGCTTGCGGTCCTTTTGCAAGCAGCCTCGGTTGCCAATCTCGCGGACCTCTGAACTCACGTAGGTTCTCGCCATTTAAATATGTCGTCATAGCCAAAAATAGGTTTTATTGTGAAAAATGTACCGGATGCACCTCACATTCACTTGCCTGGTTTCCGGTTCATGACATGAATTGCCCCAACTTCACAATATAGTGCTACAGATCAGCTGGACCGCAGAGGCCGGACCGGACCGGACCGGACCAGATGCAGTGTGAGTGCCTCTTGTACTTTTCATGTTACATAAAGACTCCGGCGTCCGCACCGGAGACTGTATGTTGCCTAGCTGGATAACAAAGTGTTGTCTTTATGAGTCCCTGAAATTATATTTGTACACGACAAAACTTTATCAACTCTGTCACTCCTGCCAACAACACACATATAAAAACACGATGAATAGCGATGCCTGTTTTCATCCAAAACCCAACTGCAACACATATTACGTCATCTTGGAGGAAGAAAACATAGTTTAAGAATCTTTTAGAATCTTTTAACACATAAACCTCAACTAAAAGTGACAGCAACGTATAGCAATGCAGAAAAATAATGTTGAAATAATGTTAATGTAAATGATATTTAAAGGTATCAGTTTAAATGCTAGTTATCAATAAAATGTGTTTTATTTTATTTTAAACAGGGCCACTCATTTTTTATTCCATCTTAAAATTTAACGAGTCTTGTTACGAGAATTGAACCCACAGCATGTCCTCATCTGTCACTGAAGTACCTCATATGTCAAATAGATCAAGGAACAGCACGCCGAAAGAGAAAAACAAAACAGTAAAACATTTGGACTCTAACCAATGCAGTCAGTTTTAGCGCCTCACACCAACAGCCCTCCAAAAGCTTTGAACTACGAGGTGAAAGCCTGACTCCATTAAGAAAAGCTGTAAGTGTAAAAAATTATCTTGAAAAAAAACGAACAAAATGTCAGGCCATCATATAAACCTGCACCCCTTCATAACACATTCTGGTTTTAACAACTCAACTCTTATCAAAAGGTTTTCATTCACCTGGATAACTTAAATAGCACTTTTCTTTTTGTTTTTTTTACCTCCCATGAAGGTCCAAAGTTCTTCCGGTCCCATTCACCCATGCACACACACATTCACACACTCCACTGCCCAACAACACTGGTCGCTCCACCAGGAGCGATGTGGGGTTCTGTGCCACTCTACCTCTGCTCCACACTCGTCCACATGAAAGAGAAATGCGTCATAGTTTACCAGCCGCAATTCCTGTTGATTTTGTCCTGTCCATTTAAAAAAAAAGAAGCTTGTTTTTCTGTTTTTCAGAAAAAGAATACATTAAACATGTTGGAAAGAAACACTTATTGACCATTTGATTCTCACATTGTTGAACATTACAAAACCTTATCCTTGCTACTTTCTGATCAACAACATCCACCTCTGCTCCTCTGCACTAACTTCATCATCTTAACCTGCTAAACATCCTTCTGTCTCTGTCTCACCTGAACAGATCTACCTCCTTATCCTTTGTGTCCAACCTGTCATAGATGTCCTCAGACACCCTTTGTTTGGTCTTTACCACCTCCACCTCGTGCTGCATCGTCCTGGCTCCAGTCTGGTTTGCTGTCATTGTTTCTCTAGCATTCGTTTCTAAGAACCTCTCGATCTCCAAAAGTCTTTTTCAACTCTTCCCTAAGAAAGGAGATGCCTAGCCAGAATTAACAACCAACCAGATGCAAACAGCTCTGAGAGATGACACACTGGAGTTAGATTTTTTTCTGTCACCTTTATGTAAAAAAAAGAAAACATTTTAAACATGTAAATCATATGTCATGCAAGTGGCTCCTTAAAACGATTCTATCAATAGTTTGTCTCCAGCCTCTAAAGGTGGCTTTGTCAGTCTGTGTGTGACAGTTTCCTGGTGCTCTTGTATTTTCTTATCCCCCTGCTGTCAGCTCAGTTCAGTACCATATGGTAAATTTCCTTCCGCTCTGACGAATGCAGGACTACCAGGACGACCTCTTTGCTGTTTCCCCTCCCCCACATCACTCCCCCCACTCCCTCCCTCTCAAGTGCCACTCCCTCCATCTATTTGAACTAACTCCCTTTTCACCTCCCATCCCCACCCAAATGGCAGACAGGGGTGGGGATGGGGGGCAGTTACTTACTGCTAATTCATTTCCTACACAACTGTTGTAATTTTCTCTACAGAATGCAGCCGTCTGCATTTTAAAATAGTTTTTTTGAAGATTGTATTAAACCAGATACATAGTTTGATACCGATTGACGATCCAATAATGATGTCAGAAACGGGTCTGCCGCACTGACATACAAAACATGGGGGTGACGTCACGCATAGAACACGTCTTTCCTCCAATACCAACGAGATTAAGTCAATTTGGTCCCTATTTTTTGGGCTTACAGACTTCATCATTTTAGGACCAAATAATGTTAGTAAGCAGTGATTGGTCCAAGACGGTCTGAGCCATCGTTTCTATGGCAACCACTCTGGCTAATCAGGAGGGAACTTGTTGGAAAGCCACACCCCTTCCACTGCATGCGGGTTCGGGACAATCTGTCAATCAAACGTTTCGAACATTTGAGGTGGGGCCAGCGCGCGCCACATGCTTTCCTGCTGCATCTGAATGGTCAGTTTATAACTTGAATAACTTGTGATAAAGAAAACAAATCATAAAAAAAAAATAGGTTTAGCAAGAACATGTTAAAAAGAGTCACCAGAGCAAGAATAGTTTTTCTGACTGAGTGATAGCTGTTTATTTTTCAATCGAAGTCTACGGGACTATGTCTATGGGTCTTTCTGGGACCAGCAGGTACTTCCTGTTTGAAACGCAAAGGGAGACTGTTTATGGTCTGCTGTTTGCGGCAGAATACAATCTCCCATTTCTCCAAAAGTCTCGTATTTCTGTCCCCTCTGGATACCGATCCAGCATTTCCATGCAGCATGTACAACCACGTGACCACAACAGTAAAACAGGAGCCAGAAGAAAAACACTTTCAACCTCATTAGACATTTGAAGCAGCATCATTTAAAGACATTAGATATCACGAAATAAACTGCTGTGTAGCAACAAAAGTATCTCCCAAAAGATGACATTATGATGAATTTTGGGTCAAACTCTTATTTTTCCCTTAATATTGAAGAGCCCTATTTCCTCAGAAGAGGCACGTGTTTCTCAGAAACATGGTGTGTTTTTGTTTTTATTCTGTCGTGGTGACAAGTCAGCAGGAGGTCATGTGATTTGATGTGTATGGGACTGATTTGATAAAGTGACCGAAGGAAGACGGGGGGCCCTCCTGTAAAGACACGCACTTCAGGGAGTCTACGAGGGATCTGAAGAGAAAGAGAAAAAGAAGAGAAGCGCATCTATCACCCAACGCATCAGCGTCGGTTCTGACTTGCTTGGACAAACGACTTTGGGTGAGAGGATTCCTTTGTTGTGTTTGGATTTCATTTCGCTGTGGATGCAAGTATATCAGGAGTAGGAAAACGCACATTTTTAAAAAAAGGACATTAAAAAAAAGAGAACTAACTGGTTTTGGTGTCTGAGAATTAATGTCATTTTTGGGTTGTATTGGGGTTGATGTGTTTTCTTTTTGTTTTAAAAAAGAATTTGAATAACAACGGATAAATGCTGTGGTGTAAATATATACATTTAAATAACCCCATTACCTTTGAAAAAAAGTAATGAACACTAAAAAAAATAGCTAATCATTACAGCTGGATACAGTGGGGATTGAAAGTTTGAGCGCCCCCGGTAAAATGTTCTATTACTGTCCATAAAGAACCCAAAAAAAGATTGAAAAATCTCCTAAAGACAGTTTACAGATGAGACATTCTTTTAATATGTCAAAAAATGAGGCTTTATTTCCATCATTTACTCTTTCAAAACAACAGAAAACAAAATAATGGCATGTACAAAAGTTTGGGCACCCTGCAGAATTTATAGTATGCTCCGCCCTCTTTGGAAAAGCTGAGACCTGACAGTGTCTGAAGGTTTGGCTGTGGCCTTCCCAACCACCTGACCTCAATATCATTGAAAATCTATGGATAGACCTGAAAAGAGCAGTGTGTAACAGACATCCCAGAAATCTGAAAGAACTGAAAGACTTTTGGAAGGAAGTATGGAACGGGGCAGTACGAGGTACAAACTATGCAGGGTGTCCAAACTTTTGTACACACTATTATTTTGTTTTCTGTTATTTTGAAAGAGTAAATGATGGAAATAAAGCTTCATTTTTTGACAATAAAAGCATGTCTCATCTGTAAACTGATGCTTTCAGGAGATTTTTCAATCTTTCTTTGGGTTCTTTATGTACAAAAATAGAACATTTTATCTGGGGTGCCCAAACTTTCGATCCCCACTGTACATATTGCTGGATATATTATGATGGATGACCTGCCCCTGTCATGGTTAAGTGATTATTGGGTTAAGGTGCTTATTTAACCACCTCGAGTCCAGGTACACTTTACCCAGCAGATACTAAATTGTTGATAAAATTATTACCAAGATTCATAAAGATGTCCAAAAGTGTATTTGTGCATTTATTGACAAAGCTAATGCTGTTTTGGTATGAAGCATCCAAAAACATGAATGTCCTCACTCATTTTAAAGGGTGCAAAATTAACTTTGAGCTTTTAAGTGTATTTTGATGTTAATTCTGTATGAAAAACATCCTCAAAGCTGTACTTTGATCCATATACGCATCTCTGAGCATTCCTCTAAAACTCCGCCCTTTGAGGACCAGCCCCTTTCAGTCTTGCATTCATACGTATGAAAGTGAGAACAGCCTCTTCCAGGAAGAGTCTGCACCAACAGCGCCGCCACCAGGCTGACACAAACACCCCTACAGAACAGAACAGGAGGCAAATGATTATAGCGGGAGCAGTGGGGCGGCTGGTGCCCCAGGCTCGGTTTTTCTCATGAGATGTGTACTTATAGTGTTACCACTATAAATGCGATTTATTTGATCCTAATCAATTTAAACATAAACATACTCAAAATCTTTGTATTGTGTGTATTTCCTGTTCAGTTACAGCGTGAACAAAGTAGTGCCTTGTGCACAGCTATGCAAACAAATATAAATACAATATATAATACAATATATAATTACATTTAACTTTTTTTTTTTAATCCTACCTTTCTATTGAATACAGAATTTCCCACAAAAACTTGCTGTCAGAAATATACCTTTGCCTGTGACCCCATGACGTATTTTTGACAGTAAATTTAATATTCAAGGCAAAAAATAAGCTGTGTTCAAAGAAAGACAACAAAGAAATGCTAAACGTAAAACTAGATTAGTTTTCATATATTTTTGCAAAGTTTTGTACAAAGTTTGATCTACCCATACTTAGTATACTTTGTTCACAATTGTGTCTTTATGCATACATTTCTTTTTGACAGTTATCTCATCTGCAATCCAGCATTTCATGGCCACTGTGACAGGCTGTCGGTTCCTAATTATGAGAGAACATCTGAGGAGAAGTCAGGCCAAAGAGCCAAGTGGCAATTACTAAAGCTAACATATTCATCATTCACCCTTGTAGCCAAGGGCACCATCAATGCGATTGTGGAGAAAGTGCAGAAAGCTAAATGTTTTGCTGCTATCATGTACTGCACTCCAGACCACAGCTTTTAATAGTGCTACGGATTGTGAAATCTCAAAAGAAATAAATGTTTGATGTATGTGATCCATCTTAAGGATTCCATTGGAGAAAAATAAAACGTGTTTTTTGTTTAACCCTTTAACACTGGAGATGTGGCTCAAACTGTGGCTTGTTTGTGTTACAGATTGATGCTACAGGATTTTCAGACATTGTCTTTTTCAAGAACAGAGCAGCAATAAAGAAATAATCTTTACCACTCAGCAAGGGCAACTCCAGAGTGGAATGTCATAACCCCTCTGGGTTATGACATTTGAATTCTAAGGCTATCTATCTCTAGCTGGTGCCGCTCAGCTTCCCACACAGGCTCAGGCTGCTTCCCACTCAGTGGGACATTCCTTGTTCTGATCGTTGGATCCCATCTCCATGAGTTGGGCTGCTGATGGATCAGCCCTTGACAGTTTCCAATTACAATGCATGACCCCCATGCATTTGGCATCATACTTGGGCTTTTACACTTTTGCTTTAGAAACAACAATTCTCACACATTTCTGTATAGAAAAAGAATCACACATTCGTAACCCTTTCACAACCCTTCTAAGAAAGCCCTAGCATTTCTGTCTGCATTAAATCTGCAGATCCATTGGATTGATTTTATGACAGTCAGTTGTATTTCTTTCAGCTTAACCCATAAAAAAATAAAATGATGTGGAATATACCACAAACCAAGTGGACGACAGAACACATTTCTAATAGTTTTATGTGACAATGATGTCACCGTGGGCTCTTATTGGTTAACAATGAAGATTGTTAGCTATTCATTTTATTATGCTATTAAGTTACTTTTTGGTGGTTTTAATGTGTTTCTGTTTTTCTTTTTATAGTGTAATGAACACAAATATTGGACAAAAAAGGTAACAATCTGTGCACACAAAGAATGCAGCACATCTAAAGACAAAAATGCTCTTAAGCTAATTCAATCTTAAAAGGACTCAAGATTAGATAAAGTAATCAGTGAGTAAGAGTTTCTTCAGGTAAATAATATTTATCCAAATAAGTTTGTGTTTGGACACAGAACAGAGATAAAAACCAGAAGACAATGTCAGATGTAATTAGATTATTTTAAATGATCCTATTTGCTTGTAAAAAATGTATTTACTAATTAGACAGAAAAAGCAAAGTTTCTGTAGCTTTTTCCTTTCAATAGGATCTTGTAGAATTTTTTGTTTTTTAACACATTTTTAGAGAGATACTTTATTCATCCTCATCAGGAGAAACTCAGCTGTCTGACAGCGCACATAATTTAGAAATAAATGCAATAGATAAATGAGTAAACAAACAAGCAAGCAAACAAAAAGCTTCCTAAGAAGATATTCTAAAATATAATAGCGGCCTGGATAAATAATTCTAACTATACATCTTTAAAAATAAAAATGACACTCTGTAGATATCATTGTGATATCTATATATATGTATATATATATAAAACAAAATCTATAATCATTGTAGTTATCTGCAGTAATTGTGTTGTCTTTATTTCCAGTGGATCATGGGAGTCGTAGAAAGAGAAGTGACACAGTTTAAGGAGATGTAGAGGTAAATGTTGCTTAAACATTGAACATTTTACCCCTAAAAGGTACATTTTAAAAGGGGCGGAGACAGTGACTCAGACACACTTCAAATGATCCATAATGTTAGAAGTGTTTGAGTCGATTCTGCTAAAGCAAGCACACACACGGGTGTGTTTGTGTGTGTTTCCTATCTCGGTGTGCTCTATGCAGCTGCGCATCTTCTTCCCTAATTGGTTTCTTTCCATCATCCATGAATCCATCCATACATCCATCTTTTAAAAGACAAACACACACGTGCTCCTCCACCCAAACAAAAGCAGCGCTGGTTTCCTTTGTTTTACCTCTGCAGTTGGTGTTTCTCCAGTTTGATCATCTTTTATCGGTAATCCTCCATCTTCCTTTGTCCCCGTCCCTGATTTGGTCTCATCCACAGCCTATTGACTGTTCTTCCGCCTTGTGGGAGGTTTTTTCTTTTTTCAGCAGTGGTACATGAAACACACCCTTTGAAGCTCTGCCCATGGCCCCCCTCTCCCCTCCCTCTCCTCTCTCATTGGTTCCTTCCATGAAAAAATGACATCAGCTTCCATTGTGTCCTCCTCCTGTTCATCTTTGGGTGTTCCCTCATGCCGCTCCCTCTGCTTCCATGTTCACTAACGTCTTCATTAAACCTCTGTCTTTGTTTATGGACCTCTGATCTGCCATCCGCTTTACAGATGCATTTACAACACCGTGAAAACTAAAACCTTCATTTTGTCACTAATCCACAGAGGCATGAATTTCATTTGTTTTAAACAATTCATACTAAATATGGATTAAAAATACAAAACTTGAGATTTTGATCCCCTAGTGAAGTTTTCAGTTGTTTGAAAATGGAATTCAGTATTAAAGTAAACATTTATTTACAAAATGAAAAAAAAAATCATTTCAGGTCGAATTTAGTTTCCAATCCTAATTCTTTTTTCTAAGTTCTTTTCAGGTATTTTATAAACTTAAAAAATCTTTTGTTACACTTTGGTATGAAGATTAGATTGCTGTAGCAACAGTCGCTGTGGTTGTTTGTGAAATTTGAATTAATGTTTAAGCCTTCACAATAATAAAAAAAGTCAGTTTTTACATCAAAATGTCTTTAATTGCAATCCAAGTGTACAGTTTTTTTACATAAAATTTCTAAGTTGCAAATAAAAAATGTTACATGTTTGCTTGTGAATTCCCAGCTGTTTTCCAAATCTCTTTCTTGGTTAGACGCGTTCTCTCTAATCTCATTCTTTCTAAATGGTTATTTTTCTTCTCGTCTCTCAGCTCAACTTTACAATTGCTCTATAAAGCAGCCAATCGCAGAGCAGAGGGTTCGATGTGATTGGTCTGTTTGACCAGGAGTTTTCAACCGTCAACCATTCTAGCCCGTTTCTCACCGACCACAGCCCAGAAGGAGCAGCAGAACAGAAAAATACAACACTGCTTTGTGATGTTACTCGTTATCAGTGTTAGTTTTTGAATAGAAAGGAATAAAACGATGAAATAGAAAATAGAATTTTATCCATAAATATTTTTTTTTTCATTTTCACACGAGTTCCTTCAAAATTGTAATACAGAAGTACATTACAACACCAAGTCAAAAAAGGCATTTTCCCTTCTTTTACTGGATGTGTACTTTGGTGAGCTGTCATTATTTTCCATTCTCACTGCAGCTGTTAAATTATGAACAATATTTTATTAGTTTATGATCCTACAGAAAATGTATATAAATTATGTACAAACATTTATTTAGTGTCTTTTTCTGACTATGTTGAAATCAGTTAAATCGGTGAATGGAAGTCTGAAAAGTGCAGCAGAGTAAAGAAACAGGAAGTCAATAGTGGGAATAAAAAAAACAAAACATAGGCTGCCAGAAGTCTTAATGTTTAACAATTCTGTCTGTATTCTGGAAAAAGTTGTAAAACAAGAAGGGGTACGATTCTGCATCACGCTGTTTTATCAGTCTGTGTGTGTGTGGGTGGGGGGGGGGGGGGGGGGGGGGGGTGTTTAAAAATAAAGACATTATTTAAATAAAAAACTGGTTTGTCTGTTACAGAGCCAGTTTGTATGGTGAACAGTTGAAATAAGTTAATTATTTTTTTTAATGAAAACTTTATTTGTGATGTCAAAAATTAGATTTTGTCAGATCAAGTTGGAATGGGAGAAATTCTTCTCCATCTTGGATTGACACACTTGCTACCAGAAAGATGTGCAGATAACGATCAACTAGCTGTGACAGCTCTTTGGACAAAATGAAGCCAGGGCAGAGAAAGAAAACTGGGTGGAGATTGAGTCCAAGGAACTACTAAGTGGTAGAAAAGTGTGCTAATTCATTATGAATCTGTTTGTGTCCTCTTAGATCTAAAGTTTGAATCAATCAATTCATTGATTTCTTAAGAACTAAAGATGGTGACCACCATATGACCAGTGAGGGTTTTTGTGTAGGTGTAAGAAGCTCGGTCACCCAGGAGGAGCTCGGAGTAGAGCCGCTGCTCCTCCACATCCAGAGGAGCCAGTTGAGGTGGCTCAGGCATCTGGTCCGGATGCCTCCTGGACGCCTCCCTGGGGAGGTGTTCCCGGCATGTCCCACTGGGTGGAGGCCCCGGGGAAGACCCAGGACACGCTGGAGAGACTGCGCCTCTCGGCTGGCCTGGGAACGCCCCGGAGTACCCCCAGAGGAGATGGAGGAAGTGGCCGGGGAGTGACCCGGTCCCGGATAAGCGGAAGAAAATGGATGGATGGATGGATGGATGGATAGGTTTGTGTCACCTGGATGAATGTAGGTAACATCTCATTCCTGTCTGCTGTTTGCAATTAGATTTGCAACCAAGTCCACAGTTAGTATTCTTGAAAAATTGTAATGATTTGAATCCTTTTCATATTACTGTCATGCTTTGAGATGGAGTTCAGAGGCTTTGTTAGTCCTGTTAGAGTTGATCATATGAGAGAAGATTGAGGCTTAGAAGATATGAATGTGTTTAGTAAATGCATGCATTTGAGGCCCCCAAGACAATATTTTGCGGCCCCCACCATAATGTTAAAGTTTAATGTTAGTCAGCCTGCCAGTTTTGCATGAAAGGCACTTTTCCAGTGTTGTTTGTGGAACTGACAAACCGACCAATCACGGTGGGGTAAATGGCTCTCGGGGGTGTGACATTAACCGGGCTTGAAGCAGGGAAACATTTAGGGCAGGAAACCTGACACCCCCCCAGACCACATTAATGAGTTTCTCACTTCTATTTTTTAGAAACTGTCTAATCTCATGTAATTTTCTCAGTACGTGCAGCCAGTGCTGAACGTTTTTGTCTTGGCCGCATGGGCCGGGAGGAAAGGTTAAGGTAATGTAACAGTTAATACAGCAAATGCTTCTGAGCGTGTCTGTGTCTACAGCCCTCCTGCAGGGGATGGGTCAACTGCAGAGAATAAATGCTGGTTTATACTTCACAGCCATCGTATCGAGAATCGCACAGTCTAGTTTGGCTGGTTTTGATTGACTGATAACTGTGATGAACCTCTGACTGGTGTTTTCAAGCGATGCGATGGTCTGCAGCGTTTGTTTTTAACGTGAAGAACATCTCTCTCACTCACTCACTCTGTGAACACACAGGCACATGAAAGGCAGCGGAGGAAGCGGCGTATTCGTCCACTAAACAGAGGCAGGCAGTACAAAGGCGACAATACAAAACTATAAAATAAAAACAAAAAGGGCGGATTGCATTCTCTAGAGCTTCAAGATAAGAGATATGACACATCTTTCCAGAAGCTTGTTCTGTTTTGTATCAAGTCGTCCTCTATTTGTTTCTCTGTGTCTGTGTGGGGTTTGGTATTTCCTTTAACTTCTTCAAAAACTTTTCATCTTTTTGAGTGTTAAAAAGTCATTGTTCTGGACAGAGTTTCCTCCGCAGTTGTGTACCCTAATGTGATAATGAAATAAATTCCAATAGCCCCCCGGGTGTAAAATTCCAGTGGCGGGTGACATCACCAGCAGGTGTCACATTCTACGGTGATTGCTCTGATGGCCATGAGACCACTGTGACGCCAGCTGTTATAAGTCACCTGGAAGTATAAAGCAGCTTTTAAAATACATGCTGACAATGCAGCAATGTGCGTCTTGATACATTTTCATCAGTTTTTGAGCTGGCTGCATGTAAATACATGTGAGTGACATCAGCCTTTCTTTGATTTCAGGTATGTGTGACGCATGTTCTGACCTCCAATGACCGCTATTGTTTCACTGACCACAGTTTGAATTCTACTAAAACAATATAGGAGTGAGTGACTAAACCACATTGCTTCTTTTGTCTTTGCAGTACCCCAGCTTCTGCCTCAGTGTGTTGCTAGGTTTGAAATGGTCTTGGACTTTAGCAAAGATCCTTTCAGTTTTTCAGAGACACCGCTGATGCATGCAATGATCTTGTTGTCTTACGAGCTTTTCCCTGTGAGATGTTGCCTTGTTGAAAGTCCATTTGGGACTTTCCACGTTCTCTGAGCGTCTTGGGATGAGCCTCTCTCTAGTTCCTGGTTCCTGTTGAGGTGGGGATTCGTTTTGCCCTTTTGATCACTCCTTGTTTATATTGGAGTGGGTGGTGGGAGTCAAACAACAGGGACTGAACTGTCTGTGTGTGTGGGGGGGTGGGGTGGTTTACAGGCCACGTGCTTGCCATCAGTGGCACCGACTGTATGAGGAAAGTTCCATCTCTGGTACCATTCATCAGCCTGGTCTCTCCATCCTTGTTCAGTTGTTGGGCAAGATAGAAGGTCTTCTGTGTACTCTGCTATGATGGCCTCTACCACTTCTCTGACTACCATACTGATGGTGTTGTGGGGAACCGTCCAGGCATACTGCATGTTTCTGTAGGTATTACCAGAGGCCAGGTGCCATAGGATTATTGCCACTTTGAGACCAGGTTTCAAGCTTGCACGATAGTTGGTGTCTTGCTTGGTCAATCTAGGGTTCAGCCTCTGTAGTATTTCATCAAGCATAGCTGGTGGCATCCTCATGAAGTGCTGGATGGCTTGTGGATCCTCATTCCTAAGCTCCGCCATCAGCTTGTCATACAGTCCATGTTCAGGCCTTCTCTGTACCCACTGTCTGACCCACACAACCCTCTCTCTCCCTCTACTCCCTCTTCTCCTTCTGTCAACAGCTTGATGCAGTCTGAGGACTAGTGCACCAATCATTGCAAGTCTCTCAGGATCCATGGTGATGCAGGTCCGAACACAACAGCAGCTTAGCTACAAATGAGTTCCAGGTCCTTTTCTCCCTGTATTTATGGCCAATTACCGGTCCCGCTACAGCACGTCTATGACAACGCCACATCAAAAGTTCATGGCTGCCATGGATCGCTGCTTCAACGCCGACACCATTCCAGCAACACCGTGTCCGCTCGTAAGACGCGTATGCAACGTTTAGCGCTGGCGAAGCAGCTGTGGTCCAGCGTTCAAGATTTCTGCGTTGGTCTAGCGGACCCAAGCGCCCACAAACTTGCGTCTAGCCAAGCCAAACTTTGACGGGGCGTCAGTGGAGTGGGGGTGAACTTTACCTGGGCGTAGACTGGAGCTCTCATCATGTTATGTTTCAGTCACGTGATCGCTTTAGACCGGACTGTCACGTGCATCACGTGCTTATAAAGTTTTTTTTTAAATTTTTTTTTAGAAAAAAAGGTTTGAGTGGCAGATGGAAGCCAGTCCCGCTGCGGTCCGGTCCG
>BSAI01000015.1:27009731-27031924 GCA_036245035.1 Adrianichthys oophorus
AAGACGATGCTGCGTGGAACCGTTTTAGTGCAAGACGATGCTGTGTGGAACCGTTTTAGTGCAAGACGATGCTGCATGGAACCGTTTTAGAGTAAGACTACGCTGCGTGGAACCATTTTAGAGTAAGACTACGCTGCGTGGTACCGTTTTAGATTAAGACTACGCTGCGTGGAACCGTTTTAGAGGAAGACGACGCTGCGTGGAACCGTTTTAATGTAAGATCACGCTGCGTGGAACCGTTTTAGAGTAAGACTACGCTGCGTGGAACTAGCTGCATCTCATTAACTGCTCGTCGTCTTCTTAGGGCTTTGCTTTAGCACGTTTAATATTCAGCCCTGGAACTTGTGCCAAAGCATGACCAGCATACTTAGAGGCAACGACAAAAGACGTGACCTCTGACCCCAACATGTGGCCTCAACTCCAGTGTCTTTAGTCAAACTTTTCCTAAGTGATTCACTGACGGTGTATTAAGACTGACAGTTTGTTTGTGTAAAGTTAACCAAAGTTCATTTCCATGAAAATGTGGAACAATTTTCAGTCTGCGTACACCCAAGTGGACCCTGGTCCTGGACCAGGAACTGCTCTCGAACCCATCTTTCAAGTTGGTCTCGGTTCAATTCCAGCCGGACTGAGTTCTGGCTTTCTCCGAGTTTCCTTTGTCTGAACAGGCTCCGTGCTCAGAGCAGAACAACTTGACCAAAATGGACACCCTAGCTGGACATTGTGGGGTTTAAATAGAATAGGAAGGAAGCAACCGATGAGCATGAACACAGAAAATCATTGAAATGTGGTGGGATGAATGCAGGCTCAATAAAACAACTTTTCACGTGATCCACATTACTTCTCACACTGTTTTCCCAACAATCTGTCATAAACACTTACCAGCCGCCGTCTCCTCAGTAACTGCCTTACAGCATGCCTCCTCCCCACCAAAGCAGCAGGAAACAGTGTTGTACCTGACCCTGATGCAGACATTCAGAATTGGTCAGTGAAACTTAGGCTGGTAAAATTGTTTTGTTCGTTCCGAGTCCACAAATTTGTTTCAGATTGGGTCCTAAAGATTGGGTTTGGTCTGGGTTGGTCAGACTGGCATCTATGGGAGGTTTCTGTTTTGTACTGAAGCTTGTAAACAAAACTACATGACTAAAGATTTCGTCAGTCATTGGCTTAGGAACCACGAGGTGGGTCAAAACAACAAGAGAAGAACTGCAGTTTAGTCCTCACCAGGATGGTTAACTTATTAAAACTTTTTTTTTTTATTACCAGGTTTGAACGTCAGGAACAACCATTTTTACGTGTTGTTTTGAAACGGTTTAGGAATGCTGCAAGACAGTTACTGTGTGCTTTAATTTAGGATGTTAGCAGCTGCAGTACTGAGGAGACGTCGGCTTTGAAGGTACTATGATAAGTGTTCATGACAAATAGATTGTCAATAGAGAACAGTGGAAAGCCATGTGGGTGCAGGTTAAAAGTTGTTTCAACCAGCCTGCATTCACCCGACCACATTTCAATGAGTCTCTCATCGTTGAACTACAAGCTACAATGTGGCTTTTAGGATGACGTCACAGCAGCGCGTGCCGCGCAATGAGATACAGAAAGGCATTTAAGAAATGTCTCAGCCATGTTAAATTAAACATTCAAGTAAACAGTTGGACCAGTTACTTCCACTGTTGTAACACAAATCAATGCTTTGCATTTGCCTGCGACTCACCAGTGGCTTCATTCCTAATATGTTTGCATCCCATGACTTTCGGTTACGGTGGCTATTTTAGTCCACTTATGTTGCTACCAGAGTATTTTGTATTCAGATTATGGAATCTCAGAGCAAACCGAACCTCAGTCCAATTGGAAACGAACCGAGACCACCTCGAAAGATGGGTCAGAGAGCGAGTGGTTCCTGGTCCCGGACCAGGGTTCACTTGCGCGTATTCAGACTGAACATTTGTTCCGGATTATCGGGGAAACGAACTCTGGTTCACTGTAGACACTTTGAGGGGGATATTGATGTGAGCTTGGCTACAGATCTTACGTTGCCCAACTCATACCTCAGAATTATATGTCACAATGGGACTGCTTGCCACCTCTACTACCGCAGTATTTCAGATCAGCTGGGAGCAGGGCAAATTACAACCAGGCTTGACAAAGAGACAGAGAGTACAGTTTTTTTGGTGGGCAGTAACAGAGTCTTAAAAGTCTTTCCACAGTCAATGTCCAAAGCACTGTGCAACAGCTGGAGTTCTGAGTCCATAAAAGAAAACCAGAGGCCTGAGTAAAAGCAAATAATAAGGAGAAACATTAATAAAAGCTCTACTCAAAACAATAAAAAAATGCAAAAAACATTAAACAGGCCCTGGGATAAAAACACACACTTTTCCAAGCAGCAATCCACAAAGCTCCTTGAAAAAGTCCTCAGCTGGATATAAAGAAGGACAAGAAAAAGGGGTACTAAGCTTGAATAGGGGTGCCTTGTGACCACACCCCTCTGTCAGTACATTGCACTCCCCTTTTCCCTGCTTAGTATTCCGTTGATATTTCTCCCTCCAGCATGAGTGGCACTTCCTGGATATCATGGCCAGCTCGTGTCCTTCGTCGGGGTCTCGTCCTCGCCTTTCCTGAGTCTATCCTGGAAGAGTAACATGGCATCCAGTTCACACCCCTCGCTGCTCCCAGTATGTCACAGATTCGGGAGGGGGATCGCTCCCAAATCCGTCAGGAAAAGACGCCGCAAACTCTCTCCCGATGCGGTATGGCTATGGAAGGCGGGTGACCCCTGTTGGGGTCTTGTCTCCTGTTCTGGGGCTCCTCTGTCTCTCTCTGGAGGTCTCTCTTGATTGACCCCCCTGGTTCTGGACCTGGTGCTCTTAAAGGAACCACCAGGTGTACACCTGTTGTCCATCGCATGATTACATCCATGAGGAGTTCAAGTTAGTCGGAATTCTCGCTCATGAGGTACAGGCCAAAATAAGGACCCCAGAAATAAACAGAATAAAAAAAAAACACACATGCCATACATACACAGCTTTACTTTGATGTATTGTTCTCCCTTTTGTACTGTCATAATAGTGGGCGGTGGTCTCTTGAGTCCATGCTCTTTCTCTGTTTTGACCCTAAAAACACAGGATTGAAGGAAAACATAGTTTTCAGATTCTGTTCTTACCTCAGACAATTACATTTGATGCTGACTTTCTTAATCTCTTCCACTGGTCGTTGGGGCTGCATCAGTGGTCAGCTCTTCTCTCGTCTCCCTGTTTGTCTTTCCCTGTTCTTGGTTTCATCCATCCATCCATCTGAAGCCATGCTCAGATGATCTCTGTCTTTGCTGAGTTGGCGTCAGAAACTGTAACGTTTTATTGAACCAAATAAACTTCAAAGCTGTTTGTTCTACTTACTGCAAAAGATCAAGACATTAGGAATAAAGAGAAACCATTCCAAATCCATTAGAATGACACCAAAAATGGGACAAACCTTTTTTGTTTTGTTTTGTTTTGTTATGGTCTGGGTGAACCAGTAACTGTAACCAGTGAACTGTAACAAAAGAGCCCCAAAAAACCTCTAGAGATTAAAGGTGAACTTTAAGCCCAAGGAACATTAGTGTCAGATCGCACCATACAGCGTTGTTTGACAGAAAGTGGATTTAATGGGAGACGACCAAGGAGGATACCATTGAAAATAAATCATAAAAAGCCAGACTAGAATCTGCCAAACTACATGTTGACAAGCCACAGATCTACTGGGAGAATGTCCTATGGACAGATGAGACACAAATGGAACTTTTTGGAAAGAACATCAGCTTTATGTCCATAGAGGGAAAAATGAAGCATATCAAGAAAAGAACACAGTCCCTACTGTGAAACATGGAGGAGGCTCTGTTATGGTCTGGGGCTGCTTTGCTGCTTCTGGCACAGGCTGTCTTAAATCTGTGCAGGTACAATGAAATCTCAAGACTATTAAGAGATTCTAGAGAGAAATATACTGTCCTGTGTTGGAAAAAGCTTGGTCTCAGTCACAGGTCATGGGTCTTACAACACGGCAATGACCCAAAACATACAGCTGAAAACACCCATGAATGGATCAGAGGAAACACCAAACTATTCTAAAGTGGCCTTCTATGAGCCCTGACCTAAATCCTATTGAGCATCTTTGGAAGGAGCAGAAACATGCCATCAGAAAAAGGCATCCTTCAAACCTGAGACAACTGGAGCAGTTTGCTCATGAAGAGGTGGCAAAAATACCTGTCAACAGGTGGAGAAGTCTCATTGACAGTTACGGGAACCGTTCGATTGCAGGGATTGCCCCAAAAGGTTATGCAATGAAATATGAAGTTAGAGGTACCATCCTTTTTCTCCTGACCTGTTTCATTATTTTATTTTTGTAAATATTTCTGTTGAAGCATAGTAGAAAAGCTATGTCTGACTTTTCATAAATGTCATAAATGTTTCATATATGTTTATTTATTCTTGCCTTTGTCATACTTGACATACTAACAATTTTGTCCACGTGTGTATGTCCTCCATCATTAGAAAAATGCTACAAGAACATGTTAAAAACACCAAAACCTTCATTTTGATTGGATTAGATCTTTACGGAGCGTGTGTTGTTTTCAACAGATTTGACCGTATGGGTGCTGGAGGGCCCCTGTTCATTGATATCACCTGGCACCCAGCGGGAGACCCCGGCTCAGATAAGGAGACTTCCTCCATGATGATTGCCAGCACTGCTGTCAACTATTGTGGCCTTGAGAGCATTCTCCACCTGACCTGCTGCAACCAAACCAGAGAGAAGATCACAGGCTACCTGGCTAAAGCCAAACACCTGGGTCTGAAGAATATAATGGCCCTGAGAGGAGGTATGAATGAAGTGCTACACATCTCTGTTCTTCTCAGCATGCAGTCGTTTGTGTCCAGTAGCGCTGCATGGTTTTTTCATGGACCTGTGGGTTGGAGTTTCTCGTTAGGCTTTGGTTTCCTCTTTCATTCGACTATCCAACCATCATTCAATTTATCACTTTTGATCACTTACAGCTTCAGAAGCTTTTTCATTCTTTAAAGACTATTTTATTTTTACCTCTGAGTTTAAATGATCGATGGACACTTTTCTGTTTAAAGTCTTTAAAAAACGTCCTAAAACCCATTTTTATCGTCAGGCCTTTTACACGTCATGAGACTCTGCTTTGCTGGTGTGTTTTAGTGTTCAATTGTTTAGCTTTGCTTTTATCTGGTGTTTTTGCATCTTTATGTCACTTATTTATACTGTTTATCTTTAATTGTTTGAACATTTTAGCTGTCGTTTTTATTGTGTTTTGAGCTTTTACTGTATGGCACCTTGTTTGACTGAGGTCATTTTAAGGCACCATATAAATCAATCAAATCAAATAATTTAGTCAAATATATGGGCGCATTGGGGGTTGACAGGTGTAATCCTGTAATCTCCTCTGATGTCTTTATGTCTGCTCAGATACAGTAAAGCCCATAACATAAGGCACTGTGTTTATTGTAAAGACCGTGTGAAAACCATGCCTGACAGCAGTGCATTTGTGACTAATGGTTCTAAGTTTGAAGCTGAAAAAGCTCAAAGCATCTATAAAACACATTTCATGCTGTGAGCAATGCTCTGTCAGTGTCCCTTTTTCCTTTCATTAAATGAACAGAACAACTAAAAGGGACTGAACAACTGCAGTTAAATGCAATGAGGATGTAGATGTGGGGTTGCCTAACTTTAATGCTGCTGCACCTGAAAAAGGAGGTTAGAGTAAGAAGTTGGTCCAAAGTCCTGTGAAGGGTCAATTACTTACTTTATGGATGCAAAAAGTAAAGAAAGAAAAGTGCAGTCAGTCAGACCTTCAGATATCCTGAAATGTCTTCATAACGCATCACATAACACGCTGAGATGAGTTGAACAGGTTTTTCTGAACAGCATTTATAGAAAGAGTGCAGCTGGACTTGTTTCTAGGAAGAGCCTGCATGTCTGAGCAGCACGCCTCAGCTGCTGTGAAGCGCTGCAGCTGGGTATACATGAGCTGCTTTGCAGCTCTGTGTCGGAAACACTCAAAGCATGCACGGGCTTATTGCTGTGAAGCAATAGCACACATGCTACGGTGACGCCGCCCTGAGAAACGCACGTTCAGGTGACCACTTCCAATGGTCCCCTGATGTTCTGTAAACTTCTATATATGAGCATTTCAGGCTTCCGAGTTCACAAAACTCTCACGTTCACACATCACTACACAAGTTTTTAAGTCTGTTTTTTGGCTTCACAAAACTCGCAGCCATTGAACGTGCCTTCAAAGTTAAACCAGTTGAGGATTATATGACATCAAGTCTTTCATGCTGTATACCAGAACAGAGCTGTGAAAGAATAAACCTGTAGCAAGACTGACTAGATTTGCACTGCATTGCCATTTTGCTCCAAATCTCTTCCAAATCTGAGTACGTGCGCTAATATCAGGTAGCGACAGTCCAGCGTGAACGCCATATGTTGAAAGTGTGTTCAGGAACTCCTCTTCATTGCGTTGTTGAACACGTGACACATGCCTGGTTTGTACGTAGCATTAGATTCAGACCAAAAATGTGACCTTTTTAATAAACTGCTGAACTTCTCTCTACATCTGCTGAGTGGAACGGACTCAACCCCTTCACACATTCTCCTCTCACTTTCTGGATGTGGATGTTTTTCTGTTTTTTTTTTTTTAATGCTTCTTTAAAATACATTTTCTTTTCAATTCAATGGGATGTGGAAGAGATCCATGCCCCCATAAATCTACGGGCTGTTCCAGAATCTAAATGGGGTATTCTGACTTCAGACAGCAAATGGATGCAGCATCGGAGCTGACCTGTGCTTCAGGAGCAGCCCCAGTGCTGCCGTCAGGGGGGTCAGACTCTTCCCATCACACAGAACTCAAACTGTCTTTGTGACTCTCCTGCTCTGGTACAACAGTTTGAACCAAACTGCAGGACGCCAGAAGGTTCTAGTTCAGAGTCTCTGTGGACTTCATGCGTTCATCACATCCTCGTTCATCACATCCTGTTTCACTTTCCTCCTAGAACTGCTGTCATCAGAAACATCTGCTTGTTAGAATTAATGGTGACTTTAAATTGAACTGTGAAGTCTGAAGGAGCTTCTGATGAAGACACTGTCGTGTGTAGAGTCAAATCCTGATCTTCATCTGGCTTTCAGCTGTTCTTTGTAACGGAGTTGGTTTTGTGTTAGCCACGTTTGGAAGAACGTTGATGGAAGTCTCATGAACTTTAAAGCCGGGAATTGTCATGTCTCCACAGATCCACTAGGAACAGACTGGGAGGAAGAGGAGGAAGGCTTCAACTTTGCCGTTGACCTGGTTAAACACATCCGCTCAGAGTTTGATGACTATTTTGACATCTGTGTTGCAGGTATGTTTTCACATTCTGTTCAGCCTCTAAAAGCTGAAGTCTCCCTCAATGTGTGCATGTCTTCTGTGCTCGCAGGTTATCCCACTGGCCATCCCGAGGCTGAAAGCTACGAGGATGACCTCCGACACCTGAAAGAGAAAGTGGATGCTGGAGCAGACTTTGTCATCACGCAGCTGTTTTTCAGGGCCGACACATTCCTCAAGTTTCTTGATGACTGCAGGGCCATTGGCATAACGTGTCCCATCTTACCTGGAATCTTTCCCATCCAGGTGATTATTCAGATGTTCTTTCTTTGTTTAATATCAGAAACTCAAAAACATGTTTTTCTTTTTGTCCTTTTCGTCAGGGCCATTCTTGTGGCTGTCACAGCATTTATTTTGAGATTGATTCATTTAAAAATCAGTGTGCTGATGTGTCAGTGAGCACGGCGACTAACTGGGTTTAACATGAAAGTCCATCACCAGCTTTTCCAATGAGTAACATGGACTTTAAGGGCCAAATTGTCAGCCCCTCCGCGATTTCTGCAATTTTCCCTAACACACCGACCTCGTCCAGTCATCGCAACTTTGACCAAAAGCTTTTATTTTTAACAATGTTTAACCTTCAAATTGTCTCTGTCAATCAAGTTTAGAGGCTCAAAAATATATGCCATCAGTCTACACAATCAAATGTGCTCAACATCCGCTCTTCCTCGTTATGGTGATTCCAGCATGGTTGAAAAAGTCTGTCAGTTCTAAACAAAAATCACGACTAAAGCAGTTTGTAAATATTCACTTCCATACTTTTTTTCCTCCTTTAAATTGTGTGTTGCAAAGAAAAATAAGGCAATGATGGACAAGGACTTTACAACAATTTATTGTGTGTGTGAATCTACCATTTCTCTGTGAATTAATGATGTGTGAATTTACCATGTCTGTGTTTACAGATATCAAGTGTTCAGGTTCTTTAGGTTAAAAATGAGCTCACATTGTCAGATTGAAAGATTTTTTTAAAGCTACAATGAGTCAACTAGATATAAGACCTAACGATCTGTTAAAGAAGATAAGGAAGCCAAAGCACTAAGTGTACAATTTGTAAGATTACAATTAATTTAAATGATTTTGTTAAAAACAAATTTCCAAGTGATCTTTCTAACTAAAACTCCTGTTTGTGTTGAATGATCAATAAATTCTTTAGACTCGTAGCAGTTTAGAGAAGATAGTCTCAATAGTTACATTAACTACAAACTAAACTAAATGAAAAATAATTTTCTTTTCCTTAAAAAAAAAAGCTTTTCAAAGTAACATTTTGTATTTGAACACAAGAAAAACTAGTCAAGTCTTTTTTGTGTTGACTTTTGTCTCTAGTTAAAAGGGAACTGAATAAAATGGTCATTTTTGTGTACATTTTACTATCTATCTGCTGTTTTATAATTGTTAAGATGTTTCAGTTCTTACTCAAACATGAAAAAAATACTTTCAAAAAAGCGACTGTTAAGGAAGGAATTTTACCAATCCTTTGCATTTCTTATGGAGTTTCATAAAATTTTAATAAACTGGGAATGCAATAATCATAAAATAAGCCTAAAACATCCTGGGGAGAGAGAAGAAAACCGCATAGTGCAAAAAAAAAACTCTGAGAAGAACCACCTATGTTTTACACTGGGGAAAAAGAGCAGGTTCCTTTGTGTTCATTTGAACATGTTAATGATAAGTTGCATGTAATAGTAGATGGTAATATTAATAATTTTAATAGAAAATCTGCAGTTTTAGCATGTCAATATGAATATGTTATTAATCTAGCGTAATCTTAGTCCTTAGTAGCGTAAGCAGAGGAAATGAGCCGCCATGGCCCGGTTTACCTCTGCTTAGTTCTGCGGAGAAGTATGTATAATGGATGTAATGAAAATTATCATTATTCCCCCAAACTTCATTACAGTAAGTGAGGTAGGGAAGCAAGTTAAGCAGGTTTGGTTGGTAAGGCACTATGAGATCTTTAATATAGGATGGGGCCATACCATTCAAGGCCTTATAGGTTAGCAGGTGGATTTTGAACTTGATTCTAGATTGAACTGGGAGCCAGTGAAGTGAAGCTAACACAGGAGTAATGTGTTCTCTTCTGCTGGTTCCTGCTAACAATCTAGCTGCTGCATTTTGAACAAGCTGAAGACTTTTTAAAGAACTTTTAGGACACGCTGCTAGCAAAGAGTTACAGTAATCCAGCCTAGACGTAACAAATGCTTGGATGAGTTATTCAGCATCGCTTCTAGATAATATGTTTCTGATCCTAGAAATATTGCGTAGGTGAAAAAATGCAGTTTTACAAGCCTGTGATATGTGAGCCTTAAATGATAAATCCTGGTCAAATAAAACCCCCAGGTTTCTAACTGTGGGATTGGAGGCTATATTGACACCATCCAGGGAGACCATCTGAACAGGTAGAGTATCTCTGAGGTATTTTGGGCCTCGTATAATGACCTCAGTTTTTTCTGGGTTTAGGAGGAGGTCATTAATTGTCATCCTGACATTAATTTTCTCTATGTGGTCACTCTGGTCAGGTTTAATGAATTAACTGTGTATCATCCACATAACAGTGAAAGTTAATACAGTGTTTCCTGCATGTAAAGTATAAACAGGATGGGTCCTAGAACTGAGCCCTGTGGGACTCCGTAGCTAACTCAAGTGCAGTTTCAACACACTCATTGGAACTGAAACAGTCTTGGCTTATATTTTTTGACTAAATACAAAAAGGACTAAAATGAGCAACATTTCATGTTACAGCTGTGTGGAGTTGGTGGGGAAAAGAATAATGTAGAACAGGTTTTTTAATGACTGCTGTGACCAAAAAAAATGTATGTATGGACCCGTTTGTCTTGTGACTTGCTTTAATAACTTTCCATGAATGCGGTGAAGGTTTTCGAAGAATCTGTTCAGACTTATCAGCTGCTTCTCCACATTTTATCAGGCTCCAGGTTGGAGTTGCTGATATCAGAGCTGCTTTCAATGTGCCGACAGTCTGGAGTTATTTCACTCAAATTCTGTGGCATATATCACATGGAGTTGTAAACTAAAAACATGTGGAGGTTAAAGTATTTTTGATTCCTACCATCATCTTTTATCATTTTTGTTTTTTTAAAGGCTCAATAGAAGGGCTGTTTATATAACCTTATGTTGATATAACTTTAACTTTACTGTTTATATAACCCAGTGAACTCGGATGTCAGTGCTTATGTCTGTGAATAGCATGTGGAAAACCGTCTAGATGAGATGGGCGCTTCTTCTATACCTGTTGGTTTTTTGGAAACAGGTATCTGTGAATGCAGCAGTGCCTGCAGCACTTTGACCATATTTTTTCTATTATAAAAGTGTTTCAAGGGGTCTTTTAATTATGATTATTTAGCTTTTAGTTAAAACAAAAAAAAAACCTGTGTAGTTTTTTTTTTTACACACACATTTTCTGCAGAGCAGCAGGAGTTGTGGGCGCCACTGTTCGCGCGAAAGTTAGCCACCGCTAGTTTCCCAATAATCTTTTTGTTTACAGTCTCTCCCACTAGCTTATAGCACCTCACAAGTCCAAGCTAACATTAGCGTAGCAGCAAAGGTCAGCACTATCGGAGCTATCCAGCCATACAGTTTAGAGCCAGATTCCAGCTCAGACAAGGAAAATGATGAGGTGCATGGATCTATGTGTCTACAAGTGGATGAGTCAGAATGGGGCGGAGCAGACAGACTTTGGCTCGCCCATGCCAGTGGCTACGTCACAAACCTGAGCTTTTTCAAACCGTGGGTTTTCGTCTGCTAGTGATCCACAATGATTTGAATAAAGAAATACACAGAAACATAGTTTTAATATGAATTTATTTTAAAAATGTCTCATTGAGAAAAATTCTGCAAGAACATGTTAAAAATAAATTAAAAAAGATACAATTTTCACTGGAGTGGGTCTTTAAGAATTATGGTTTTAAATTCTGTCCAAAATATGTCAGCTGTGTGTTGTTTATTAAATGTTTTGTTTTTCATGCACGTTTGGATTTTGACTAAAGCTCTTCACTAAACAGAAACTGAGTGCAAACTTTCGTTTGTGATTTAGCCAACTCAAAGTTGAACAGTTAAGTTCTCCTGATTTTTCCGTTTAAAGTGTCTCAGAAAAGTCAAAACGAAGAAGGATTTTTGTCCCTGTTGTACGTTGTGATTTCTGTAAAATCAGCTTGCAGTCAGGATGGTCTTTTTATTCTGCAGGGTTACCAGTCTTTACGTCAGCTCGTCAAGCTGTCGAAGCTTGAGGTACCAGAGGATATCACCAAAGTCATTGAACCCATCAAGGACAACGATGCTGCGATCCGTAACTATGGAATCCACCTGGCTGTGGAAATGTGCAGCGTCCTGCTGGAATCTGGAAACGTACCGGGTCTCCACTTCTACACGCTGAATCGAGAGGTGGCCACCATGGAGGTGCTCCGACAGCTTGGCCTGTGGCTAGAAGATCCCAGGTCAGTACGGCTTACACTCTGAGAGGGGATAAAGGAGGGGCTTCAGTCTGTTCTTTTCCATCTGTCCCTTTGTCCTGAGCATCGGAGACATGATCCTGGGATGTTTCACTTAAACATGTTTGTAGTACTCTTTAATAACTGTGTTTAAACCTTGAGTGCACTGTGCTGTTAGAACGTCAAGATTTTCATAGCAGTTTTTGTCAACTAAAAGTCCTTTTTAAAAGAATGAATGAAAGTTTGTGGGACAAAAGAGACGCTAATGGCTATCTATTTTTTGTCTGTTTCCTTTCTTTGAGTTTGATTTGGTTGAAAATGGTTTTATGATGTGGTGTTAGAGAGCGACCACAGTGCCATGAAAGTGAGCAGAAATCCTGCTGTCTGCTCTGTTCTGGACAGACGCAGCAGCAGACACTGATACTTTGTAGTTACTAGGGACATGTCCTTATGTTTACTTGCTGTGGAATTATTGGATATCTTACTGGTGCTTCTTGTTCTACTTAAATTTAAAGTAGGTAAATTCTTGAGTGTTTTCAGTATTTGAATTTGTTCCAGTAGTTTATTCATAGTTGCTCCATTGGTTAAATAGAAATGTCAGCATTAGCTTCTGTCTGATTTAAAGCAATGAGCAGATCAGTCCTGGGCTGGAACAAGAAGCCTTTAACCTCCTGAGCAAGGGGATGGTGGCAAACGATTGTCTCAGTTTCTGTAGCTGTGATAATAACGTTTCCTCACTTCTACATTCACGAGGAGCTACCTGTCAGGATCTCCACCCACAGGGTTGGGGGGGGGAAGCATTCAATCCATAATCTCCATGAGCTGCTCATTGTTTCACTTTTGTCGTCTGGAAGGTTAAATGTCTTTTAGAGATTAACCTGAATCTCCGTTCATTTTGGTGGCAGGCGGCCTCTTCCCTGGGCAGTGAGCGCCAATCCCAAACGAAAGGTGGAGGATGTTCGGCCCATCTTCTGGGCCTCCAGACCCAAGAGTTACATATACAGAACCCAGGAGTGGGACGAGTTCCCCAACGGCAGATGGTAGGATTTACTCCATGAAAATTCACAAGTCAAACCTCTGGCATGCTTCCATTTGATAAATGATTCCTTCTAAGGTATTTTACTTTCTTCGAGTTTTCAATTAAACCGTGCTTTCTGACTGGGGACATCTGGTTCTAGTAATCAGCAATTTAACTATATCTGGAAAATCTGTAGGTCTTAAGTTGCCATTCATACAGTGGAGAAAATTAGAGAGAAAATTAGAACCTAACATTCAGATGGTAAGACATAAAACTGGTAATGCCTTACAGAAGCTGGTAAAGTGGGATTTCAGTATGATGCCTCCACAACCTGGAATCCTTTACAAAAGAACTGGAAATTTAAAAATCTGGGCCAAATAGGCGAGTTTAAACTTCTGCTCATAGGCTTGAAAACTAGATCTGTAACTTGTAAATGTTTTAAATAGTCCTTGAATTGTAGTGGTGTTTTTAAAATGTTTTTAGTATTGATTTGTTCTGATGTCTGAGCCAGAACTCCCTTGAAAAAGAGTTCAGTAATCTCAATGGGACTTTTTATGGGTAAATAACAGGACTCCAGACTAAACTGTTGCACTGGTTGCACCGGTGCGCCAAACTTTTTTTCTTAGATACACCAGCATTAAAGTCTAGTGCTTTACCTTTTGCACCACATTGCATTTAACTCAGCAGTTTTACATGCTCACTTTCCTTTTTAACTGCTGTCAATATCGGCATTAAGTCTTGAAACTGGTAAACAAAAAGCCTTTTATTTAAAACACAATAATGACGAATGACATGAAAAAGTTGGTGCTTAAAGACTCACTCCAATGAAATGTGTGTTTTTGGTGTTTTTAATGTGTTCTTGTAGCATTTTTCTCATGATAGAGGACACATATAAAGAAATGTCCGATTAAAACTGCATTTCTGAGGATTTCTTTATTCGAATGAAAACACACAGTTTGAAGAAGCTTCAATTTTTGACAGCAAATGAAATGGGCGGATCCAAGCCTCTCTGCTCCGCCCCATTCTGATGCATCCACTTGTAGATGAATAGATCCATGAACGTCTTTGTTTTCCTCGTCTGAGCTGGAATCTGGATCAGAACTGTACAGCTGGGTAGCTCTGATATTTCTCACCATTTTAGTTGTAATGTAATTTTAGTTTGGGGGCGTGAGGGGCTGTAAGTAAGGGGTCCCCAAATTTTTTCTGGTGAGGGCCACATAACTGTTTTTTTCTGGGATGGTGGGCCTGGGTCAGTGTGTCAACTAACAGAAACAGTGTAACAATCAGGGGGTGTCTCTAAACGTAAACATTTCTGTTTTTCCAGAAAACCACACATAATTATAACATTTTATAATCCTTTTTAGAATCTTCACAGAAAAAATCAAACATTTCAAAAATGAACCAATTAATATTATGTCGTCTCCCGTCATCGTCGCTTTGAGACTTTGGAGGCTGCAGCTGCTCACACATTAACAGTTTGTTCAAACTTCTTAATACTGATGGAATTCTGGCTCTTCTTAACCATCCGGCTCTTTGAAACTTGTGCACAAAATGAATAAAGTAAAAACATGTATTTAGAAACAACAAATGTCTCATCTTTGTGAAGCTGATCTGGTTTCTTCTGTCAGTAATGATCTGTCTGTTCTGGAGAAGGTTGTTGTGGAGCCGGTTTTGTTTGAAACTCTTTTCTTCCAGACTCTAAATTCTGCTTCATATTATCATTAGCAGTGAAAAGGTTTCAGATTGTTCTCCTTTTTCCAGTCTCACTCATTTCTTTACATTCTGTGTTGATGTTTTTTGTCGTTGTTGCACATCTATCCTTCCCTCGCGTCCGCGCGGGACAGTAATGAGCGTTGCCCCCTCCCCCCTCGCACGCTCAGCGCTTTGACTGCATGATGCATCTGCGCAGACACGTATTGATCAGTCGTGCAGCTTGAAGAGAAAAAAGCAAGAGAGGATAGGACATATATCCATGACTTTTAACCATTACAGCGTTTCCTCATTTATTGTAGGAGTTACTTTACACTTTACACTTTTTTCAGACAGACATGAACATTTTCACACTTTTCTCTCTTCTTTAACTCTCAAAGTTCAAACCTTTGTAGAAAAATAAGTCCAGGGTTATAGAATGAAGACAAAGATCTAATCAGATTTATGGAGATCTGGAGAGCTGTGCGTTTCTGTACAGGAGACACAGCACAGAGGAGACTGATTGACAAGGTCTCCAGCCAATCAGGACACAGAACAGGGCGCTGTTTGAAAAAAGAAAAGCAGCAGAATAATCGCTCAGACCCAGAAAGGTGAACTTCTGTGGAAAGAGAGCCTAGAAAATCACAGAGATTTTTAAAATTTGGCTGAAGACAGCAGAATCATGAAAATACCACTGGGAACACTTTGGAAACAGATCCAAATATAGTAGGAGAGGGACTTTAAAATGTTTTACAGATTAAATTTAGCTAAAAAATGTTTGGGTCAGCAGTAACATTCATGTTTTTGGTTTAAGGCGTTGGGCCAAATAACTGTCTGTCAAAGTGATGGACAGACGTCATCATCCAATCAGTGATGTTTCTTCTTTGATTTCTGAAAATTCCTTTTGTTTTTTTTCTTTTTTTCTTGGAATTGTTTTGGTTTGTGGAATTTTGTCTTGATTTCTAAAATGTGTTGTTTTTAATTATTTGTTTTGTTTATTTAATGTTGTGATCTTTATAATGTTTTGCGTTGATGGATTTGTTGATGTGATTTAACCTTCAGGGCCACCATAGTTAGCCCTTTAACACCAATAATGTGACAGTGACACCTGAAAAACGGTCTTTTTGACTTGCCGTAAATCTTGAACCGTTCACAGGATCAATCAACTGATTGTGACGTGGAGAAAAGCGGCTTTTCTTTCTGGCTTTACACCGATATTCAACATATTACTAACGTGCAGTGCTGCGGTGCAAAGCTGCGGTGCAAAGCTGCTGTTCTCCGCGGCAGTCTCCGCTGATAAACGTGGATTACACAGACACTTCACAACTGCACAGTGCTGCATATCAGCGCAAAGCTCGTTTACTGTGCTTCAGGAATGCGTTAACGGAAAGTTACGGAAGACGAAAGAAAGGATTTCAACAGATTGTTTTCATTCGCTCAAACTGTCTCTGAGCGTGGACCCAAACTGAGCGACTCAGAAATGCACACTAATAATTAAAAAACACAATCATTCTCATTTGAGGTGTGTTACATCTGCACACACATACAGGAGTGAGACTTTCAGGGTCACAGAGATGATGGTTTTCCCCACAGAAAGGCTGGGCGCACCGTGGATTTTTTTTAGGCGCACCATTGAAAAACCCAGTCGCACTCTAGAGCCCTGTATAAGATTAATAAAATAAATACTCACATCATGCAGAAAGTCTTTGTACATACAGTTCAGCAAGTTAACAACTGGAAACGCATTAAACTCTCAAAACTAGTCAACAACTTGAAATTGCATAAATGGAGATCATCATATAAAGGAACAAACTTGTCCTTCTGTCATCCTCAGGGGAAACTCCAGTTCTCCGGCGTTCGGTGAACTGAACGACTATTACCTTTTCTACTTAAAGAGCAAATCATCAAAAGAAGCTCTTCTTCAGATGTGGGGCGAGGAACTGAAAAATGAACAAAGCGTCTTTGAGGTGTTCACCTGCTACATCACAGCTCAGCCAAACCTGAGCGGACACAAGGTAGAAGTCCAGGTTTTGTGCTTTTTTGTGTGTGTTTTTGGACTTTGTGTGTCCTGCTGTGGCAAAACATCCTTACTTGTGCTTTATCTGCTGCACCAACACAAACTCTACTGGTAATGGTTAGTGTTACCACACATTAACATAGACAACACACATTTTTACGAAACATTAAAAACCATAGATGTCACATTGAAGTCCCATTAGTTGTCATGCACCAAGGTGTGTGAAATTTGCTCTCTGCAACTGACCCATCCCGAGAGGGAGTGGTGAGCAGCAGACACAGCTCCAGGAACCATTTGCTTAATGAGTCTTTGGTATGACTGGGTCTGGATTTGAACTCATGACCTTCCAGTCTCAGGGCGGACACTCTTCCACGAGGCCACTGAGCTGGTCTTTAGAAGCTCAGACTTTTATGTTCACCACAAACCACTGAAGAAACTCTTGTCTTCAAGCTGCTGTCTCTCAGTAAAGTCCATACTGTGACGTGCTGTGGAGCTCTAAAGTTTGGAGGTGATCTTACCACATCTCAATCAGTCCATTCCATCACTGTGGTCCACTCCTGTTGTTACTGTCCTCCTCACCATTTTCTGTGTCGCGCTGTATTTCTATTTAACTGTTGTTGTGCAGACAAGTTTGATCAACCGCAGCTGAGGTCAGGAGATCTGGGTTTTTGGGTTGTTTTTATTTAACCGACACGACCAGTCAAGTCTTTGCCCAACTGGGAGTCACAGGTGAAATCTGGAGAAAGTCCTTTCTTGCCCGTTTAATCTCATTGGTTTGCAGCTGAACTCCAGCTTCTCTGTGAGCTCAAATTCCATTAATTTCCCTGAAAGGCTCAAGGTGGACCTGAGGCCAGATGCACTCAGCAGGACCTCTGAAGGTTTTCCCTTGTACGCTGTTCTGCTGCTACCTCTGTTCAGCGTTCTCTTAAGACCTAAGCAAAAATATCAGTCACCAGCTGCTTCATTTGGCAGCTGCAAAAGAAAATCTGTGAAGATGATGATCAGTTTTCCTGATAAAAGAAATTTAGTAGGAGTGTATTCTTCTTTTCTCAAATGAAGAAGCACTGAGGCTTTGACTGTCTGCTAGGTGATGTGTTTACCATGGAATGATGACCCTCTGGCTCCAGAAACAAACCTCCTGAAAGATCAGCTAGAGAAAGTGAACAGACGAGGCATCCTCACCATCAACTCCCAACCCAACATCAACGGCAAACCCTCCACAGATCCCATTGTGGGCTGGGGGCCTGCAGGAGGCTACGTCTTTCAGAAGGTATGAACCTTTTGATGTTCATCCATGGAGAAGTTGGGGAGGGAGCTGTTCTCGTCTGATTCTGTGTCCCACATCCCACAGGCCTATCTGGAATTTTTCACCTCAAGTGAAAATGTGACAGCTCTCCTGAAAGTGCTGAAGAAATACGAGCCGCGAGTGAACTACCACATAGTTAACGTGCATGTACGTTCCAACTGTGCACATCCTCCCATCTGGTGACAGAGTGTGGTGTGTGACCATCATGAACGTTTGTTGTACAGGATCAAAACCTGACCAATGCCGCAGACATGAGGCCGAACGCTGTGACGTGGGGGATCTTCCCCGGGAGGGAGATCATTCAGCCCACTGTGGTGGACCCAGTGAGCTTCATGTCCTGGAAGGTGAGCTGTTGGAAACTCCCACGTTTAAAAGTCCAAGTCATTCATGAGGATCAGCATCAATGATCCAGATATGTAATGTGTTGTTTCCTTCTTTGAAACGTCACTTCCTTGTTTTGTTTGTTCTGCTGTTTTGGCCAGAACATGTTCTTTTCTGTGGGTAAGCAAAAGCTTGGATTTCTGGTTTATTGTGTTTTCCGCACTATAGGGAACGGGGGTGCAATGAATCACAGAACTCATGGTTCAGATCGCGTCATGGTTTTAGAGTCCAGATCAATTTTCAGAAGCATGAAATCATATAGACTGTTTAATAAAACATATATAAAGTACTTTAAAGCATATATACACACTCATATATCACAGTAGGGCTGGGCAATAGGGAATTTTTAATATCACAATATTGGTTTTTTTTTTCATATCAGGCGATAACGATATATAATCACAATATAAACCAAATAACTATATCTGTCAAATGTGAACGCTCTGTGACTCATTAGAGAAATGTGTAATCATCAACAGGTTGTTTAGATTTAAATCTTTATTTCCTGTCATACTTTAAACATAACAGATGCACTGAAGGAACATGATGAAACAGTTTTTATCCCAGAAAACTAAAAAAGGCAAAAATATTACAAACTAAACTGAAAATTAAAGCAAAAGCTTTTAAGTTTCCAAAGAGAACATGAATAAAACAGAACACTAAACTGCTTGATCAGTTCCATTTAAAAACAAAGCATTCATTCTACAAATACATTCTAATGTTTTCAAGTTTTACAGAACAAACATTTTTGTCAACATTCTGTGAATAAACTAGGAACTAAAATCCAATTCTCTGAATTTCCTCTGATAGTTTAGACTGTTGCTGCTGTGAAGGTCTGAACTTTGTTGTTTTTCTGGAGAATTCTGGTTTATTTCAGTCTGAGATTGAGCATGTTTGGTGGAACTGCTTCAGGTGATAAAAAGATTGGTGGGATTTCCAGTTTTAGAAGAACATGCGTTCTGCACCATTTACAGTGCACGTTACTCTGTTTTTGTCAGATTTTAAATAACTAAAATACCTCCACACAGGGCCTGGAATTTAATTTTTAGACACTGGACAAGTTGACCGGCAGATAAAAAAATGTGAGACAGTGAAGGAAACACCGGACCATTGAAATCATGGGCAAAGAAAAAAACTAAATCCAGCTTTCTTGAAAATGTTTCCAATCAATGTTTTAAAATGGTGTCCTTTTCAAAGAAACGTCTGTCAGACATCAAGTTCTTTTTAGGAATTAGGAACTCTAAGAAGTTTGCTCTGCTCATTAGAAGCTCAGCAGCAGCTTGAGGTCGTGGCAGAGCGTCAGCCTCTGCTTGACTTCCTGCTCTGACTGGTGTTGTCTTCTTAAGGACGAGGCCTTCGCCCTGTGGATCGAGCAGTGGGCCAAGCTCTATGAAGATGAGTCTCCTTCTCGAATGATCATCAAGTACATTCATGATAACTATTTCCTGGTCAACCTTGTGGACAATGACTTCCCTTTGGAGAACTGCCTGTGGCAGGTCATTGACGACATGTTCGAGCTCCTGGACGCTCCACCAGAGCTCCTCGACACAAAGACCACCTAAGTGAAACTAAAGAAACCGCTGTGGAACCACTTCGCCTGTGTGCTTCTGAAAAGGTGCCTTTGACAGCAGAACCTGAGTAGCAACATATTGAAGAGTAGTGTAGATGGTTTTTCTAGGCTCTGATGGATGAGAGTGAAAGGAAACGATGTGGATAAAAAAGTACTGTCACCTGAAACCTGTTTTTATGTTGTGTTTTTTAAGAAAATCAACTGTATCAATTAAGTTTTAGCTAACTGTCTTCTATTTTCTAAGGAAAAGACATTTTGTTTGTTTGTGTGAAACTTAATGATGTGAAAGTTTCACAGTTTTTACCTTCATAAAAATATTTTTCAGGAGTTTAATCTAAAATGAATTTAACTTTGAAACTTGTGGGTTAGAAGCATTAAGTGAACTTACCCCAAGAAATGGCACATTTTTATTTTCATTAGAGGAAAGCATTTCATATTTAGTGTTGGGAAAAGTACATTTGATAAATAAGCTATGACTAAAAGGTTCAAACTTGTCTGAAGGGTTACATTGACGTGAATTCATGACAACAATAACACTGCCTCCAAACATTGTTAATGTACATGTTCAGACAGTTTGACTGTAGCTGCATGAAGTTTCATCAACATAAAAGAAAAGATTTGTACTCTTTTACAACTGGCTTGTTTCTTCACTGAGCACACTATCTGAGGCTCACTCCATCACAAAGCACAAAATGACCCAAAGACCACCAACTAAGGTTGAAGTTACAATCCAAAAACAACATGGTGTCGCGCATGTTTACCGATTAACCTGCCATTGAAGCTCCTCATTGGCCTGAAATTGTTGAATTTCAGCACCTTCTGCACCTTTCTCCACCCGAGAATAGTTCAGGACTGCATTTGGTGTGTACCGAAGATTGCTATTACAGGTTGAAAAAAAAGAAGCTGTAATATAATGTTTTTCTACCTTGCTCTAAGGCCCAAAGTACTTTACAGTCACAGTTCCATTCTCCCATACACACACATTTACACGCCAGCTGAACACTGGCCCGGCCTAAAACCACCAGGAGTGTGCTGTATAAAAGTTCAACCAAACTCAAGTTCAACCAAACACAGAAAACTCCAGTTTCTGCTTGACTTACTTCTAAAGACTACAAATATTAGCGTAATGAATGGCGAAACAAACCGCAGGGTCTCTCTTTGAGGAATCACGGGAACCTTTAACATCTCATTTTCAATCATTTGAACATGATCTCCTCTGTGCAGACTCCTACACAATATAGCTGACCTGCAAATGGTTTCCAAGCACCTCCCATGTGAAAATGAAAACATTTATTCAGAGAAAAAACTTTATAGGATCAACCTTAAAACTCTAATGTTCAGAGTCAGTCAGATTCAATAAAAAACTGATGGAAACTACCTCTGCCATCCCACGGCCTAAAGTACAAAGGCCGGATCATCGCATGGCATGATTCTGCAGGCAGCATGCTGGGGATTTTCCACTCATGGAGTAACAGCCCACCAACATGTATGGTATGAGGCGCTGTGCACAAGTTCACCACCCAATAGGCTGAAACCCTCACCTGAGGCATCAGAAGAGGCAGCACTGACATTTAACCCAGAAGCCTACATCCTCAAAGTGGAGAACGTCTGTCCCCGATGCATTCCAGGAAGCATATCTGCAGCAGAGAGACGTGGACAGGGAGTCAGATTCCTTCTGAGAGCTCATTCATCATCATCAGCTGATTCTTTTTTCATGATTGAACAAACTGTTGATATCTTTTAAACCTCTGTTAAAAAAATCCACCTGTCTGTCCATCTGTACATGTATCCATCCATAAAATGTCTGTTTTCGTTTTGTGCGGCTGTTGATGAGTTGAACCAATCCTCCAGTTTCTACTGGAAAGTATCATCAGCTGAAGGAAATAGTGTTCAAAGCATGGCTTCAGCTTTGACCTCTGACCTGCTTTCAGTGCTGTCATCCAGAACATTGTGAGTCATGACCGCTGAAATGTCATGTTCTCTCTCTGGACTTTTACCGTTTTAAAACAAATAAACAGTTTTAATTTGTTCAAATGAATTTTATGTAGCCCAATATCACAACCATAGCTGTCTCAATAAGCTTCTCACCGATATTTATGCAAAGAACATAAGGTCAGTCATAAAATTAAAACAAAACTGAACAGACTAAGTTAAATTAACATCCCTGAAGGAAAAGCTCATTAAAAAAACCCTATCTTGGGGAAAAAAAAAAAAAAACTACAGATAATGACAATTACATGCTTGAATAATAATTACATGTTTGACTAATAATTACATGTTTAAATAACAATTACATGTTTAAATAACAGCTACATGTATAAATAACAACTACATGTTTAAATAACAACTACATGTATAAATAACA